>JAOYSI010061215.1:0-23839 GCA_025775065.1 Hiodon alosoides
CCCCCCCCCCCCCCCCCGCGAGAACATTTGTTCCCGTTCTCTCTTATATATATATATATATATATATATATATATATATATATATATATAGACATATACATACAAATATAAGTATGTAGTGTAGAAAAAACAGTATGGGTTGCCACTATGGGTTGAAGAACGCATTGCCTTAGGCAGTCTCTCTTTAGCCCCTTGTGTACATGTACCTGATAGCTGCAAAGTTACACGGCTGGAGTACCTCTGTTCTCTGCCCGCAGGTGGCTTTCACTGTGCTATTCGACCTGGAGGCCCTTCTGAAGATCTGGTGCCTTGGCTTCACCGGCTACATCAGCTCTTCTCTTCACAAGTTTGAGTCTCTGCTGGTGGTGGGGACAACACTGCACATTTACCCAGACCTCTATCACTCCCAGTTCACTTACTTCCAGGTACGGCTTCTGCGCCAAACCTCTCCTTTCTCTTAGGCTGCTCCCGGGTTGCTCAGTAGGTGAAGGCACTTGGTGTGGGCGGTCGTAATGAGGAACGGAATCTAACAAAATATTTCTAATGTATTCTGAAAACACTGGTCCTTAAAGAAACACTCTTTCTGAAATTTCCGAAATAGCTTTAAAATGACAGAATCGTTAATTCCTGATTCCTCCAAAAACGAGTTAATGTAATGATAGATCAGTTTGCAACACAATAGAATGGATAATACTGTTTAAGTTTGAAAAAATTGATGGAGTTCCTGTTTAACCAGTATCTCTGAATTTGTTAATAATTATTTTCAAATTAGTACTTATGGGGTGGGGAAAAGTTGGGGAAAATTTTGAAATCAGAGCGGATTTCTCAAAAAGGATTGGTGTTATTGGTGGGTTAGAAAGAAAGAAAGAGTAATTTGTCTTGCTTTTGTTTTTGCATATAAAAAGCCCCTAAAACAGTAAACCAAAAATGAAAGGCCCTTTCACTGCTCAATTTAATTAGATTGACCGTAATATAATCTCACTGACGGAGATTTTTTCTCAGTTACCACAGCTCAGTCTCAATTATTTTATAAAATAAAATAGACCTGATGTCTTTATCACATTAATGCTATCACTGTGCAATGAATCCAGTGCTTTGTGTGCTGGTTTACATTCCGGATATGCTATTATTTTAGCATAACCACTGCCACCTCTCTTCAGGGTCCTGCAGAGCGAGCATGTTTGAATGTCGAATGCAGGCTGTTCCCCGCGAGCGCTGGGAAACTCACCAAGCAGCTAGGGCAAGGGAGAGCACCTGTTATGTTTCCCATTCCCCGACCATGTGGTAAACGGGGCCAATAAAACGTTTTGCCCCTGCTGCCCTGGGGTAGGAACAGCTGCAGTGATAAGAAGTTAAGATGAACCCCCAGTGATGGTTGAGGAGCCTCATTAAAGATAAAGCCTACAGTCCCTTCTCCTTGTGGTGCAATGGTCAGGAGAACATCGGGAAAAAATATCATTTCAATTTTGTTTGTGTTTGTGGTTAAAATATAAACACTTGCATCGAGAAAAAAGAACTGCACCCGTTTTGCACAATCACATGTAATGAGCGTTTGTAGATAGAATTTGTTGATTGTTGATTACAAATGAATGTTATTAGCTGATTAAAGTTTTGGTATGCTTTTCTCCACTTTTTCCCCCATTACCGCTATAAATAAAACTGTTGGTAATGGAAACATTTCAGAAATGGCTGAATATCCCAACTAGCTTTTATTTATTTGCAGCTGCAGATGGTTTGATTGAAATTTGCTTGTTCTTTGCATGTTTTTAGGAAATAAAATGAACTGAAATTGTTAACGTGGTAAGAGTGGTAGATGAAGATGAAACTTTTATACCTATTCTTGATTTCATGTGTTCTGCTCATTACGTCCTATAGTGCTGGCATGTCATTACGAGAGATTAGAGAAATAATTATCACTGTGTTTATTTTTAACTGATTAAAAGCATTCATTAAATGAGATCAAGGTAAATTAAAACCAATGTCCCCTCATCTTGTCTGGAGTAAAACGGTTTGCTACAACAACTGCTTGTGGGAAGATGGATAGATGGAAATGTTTTAACATGCGTACTGTAAGGAAGGGCTTGCAGTCTCATAAATAATGTTGTGCAGTTTTCATGAGACAGAACCCATCGACTGAGCCAGCTTGCATTTGTAATTCGGCATCGCCAGCGCCCAACATAGAAACCTCGTGTAAAATGTTGTTACTTCAAAAGAAACTATTATTATCCTCTTCTTTATTAATAATCCTCCGTGTTTTGCCATTCTCTTAACTAATGAGCGCCTTGCTGGAGGCTCCTTGTTTTCCATTATTAGCATAAAAATGTCTAAAGTTCCACTTCCTGTTCTGGTGGCTGTTGTCGCCGCAGGCTTCAAATCCCCACCTGTAAGCGTTAGTCGTTAGATTTGATCGTTCATGGGAAGTGTCTTTAATGACTCGTCTTTGAGAAACCTCTTTCCCAGCCTACATTTTCAGGACATCAGAGAACTGATCAATAGAGCCAGCTTAGCACTTCCCTTCATTGACCATTTCGCAGACACTGTAAAAATGTCCTAGTCTCTTTATTGTGACAAGTCGAGGGAGAATAGCAGAGAAAGTTCTCCAATAAAACGTTCTTTTTAAATAAAAATTTAGCGGATAGTGCCATTTTTGATTCAGCGAGGGTTCGTTGAGATCATTAGGATCGTTACCGAGGGTTCATTGAGATCATTAGGATTGTTACCGAGGGTTCGTTGAGATCATTAGGATCGTTACCGAGGGTTCGTTGAGATCATTAGGATCGTTAGCGATGGTTTGTTCGGGACCTTTTATAGGTGGTGGACAAAATTGTGTAAAATGAGAGGCAAGTACAAGCAAAGCAAAGGTGTTGCACTTTCCTTAATTATGAAAATAACTCTCCTGCTTTGTAGATGCTGGGCAGATAGGCCTAAGTTGCCTGTAATTAAGCAGGGGGTGATTTGGTTGCAGCATAGTGACCAAGACAGCTGGACTTGTTCCTCAGATGCCAGTGTCTTAGAGTGATTCCAGCATGGTACCCCAGGGGAAAGACATGAGCAAAGGGCAAGAGTGGGAGGAAGCCTATCAACCGACTCGATCCCAAACGCTGGTAGACTCTGTCACGGTTAGTGTACTACTGTACTGTACGAGCCGCATGTGGTTGCCCAAAGCCGTTTTATATTGGAGTATATTGTAGTATCGGTCCCTGGCTGCCAAATTGCAACACTCACAATTCCTATTTCTAATCTCCTATAATGCTGAGTATTAGGACTGATCCATTAACCCTATCGGTCAGAATACATTTTATTCGAAGAAAATCATTTTCAATGCGATCCTTTCAGATCTCTGAGGCAGACAGGATTTCCCACACTGGAGACATATTAATGTGTCAAGAGTTCTGCTGCAGAAGGTCAAGTTTACACTAGTGTGTCAAAAAAAAAGAGGCATATGTGAGACGCTACTCTGAACATAGGAGATGTTTTTCCAGTGTTTTTCCATGATAGGAATCTCTAATGGCTGCCAGCCTGCAATTATCAGACAGACAAAGTCTGAAGAGAGAGGACAAATCCGTGATCTATGAGCGAAATAAATAGCCAAACACGGAAGCATGTTGGAGTCCATTTACAATTTGGAGACAGATCAGGCTCAGAGGAGACATTGCTCTGTGTACTGTCTGCCCTAGTAATGTCCCTGGTTAACAGGAATCGGAACGAAAACCGTTTTGGGGGAAAAGTAAAGGTGATCGTGCGGCTTTGGCAACGGATAATTGAACATGGTTCCTAGGGTGTCCTGCGCAGACATTCCTCAGTGAAACTAAGTCATTATAGTTGGCTTTCTCTGCAACATTAGAAGGGACATTCATATTTGGGTCTGTTTATGGGGCCTTCTGTGTACAATATACCCAGAAGGAGCAGACATGCCAGCTGAATGGTCTAGTGGTTAAATAGTGCGACTTGCAAAACATCTGCCGGTATAAACCCACAAACAAGGTGCTTAATCTGAATCCCTTCAGTAAATCTTAAACTGTGTAGACAGGTCAGATGTAAAATCACGAGGCCCTGTTAGTTGATCTGTGTTTGCCTTTTTTACAACAGACAGTGAAGGGTTAACTTACATTTGCAAGCCTGATGATATGAACGGTATTAATAAAGATTGGATTAGGAACAACAGTAGAATTAGAAGAGTACAGCTCCAAATCCCACATAGCAGTCTTGGGATGAGAACAGGGAGAATTAACTTGAAGCTAAATCATTTAAGTAAATAAAATATAACCTCTCTAAATAGTAAACATTTGAACTTCTACATAGAATTACTTTGAATACGGTTTGGATTTTTTTGGTGTTATTTTCTCCCCACAATTGGCAATTACCAATGTTGCTCACAGAGCTTAGTCTGCATTCAGGCGAGTATTTAAATGACCACAACAGTGTCTGTCTGCTGTACATGGAATATTACACCGTACTTTGCATATTTTGCTACTTCATGCCCCTCTCTGCTGCACTTGTACAAATTGTGTATTTTAGTAACTCTGCAAGACTTCTCAAGTGTGATTTTCATCCGATCCAACAGGTTCTGCGGGTGGTGCGACTCATTAAAATTTCCCCCGCCCTGGAAGACTTTGTTTACAAGATATTTGGACCTGGGAAGAAGCTGGGCAGCCTCGTGGTGTTCACAGCCAGTCTCCTCATCGTCATGTCCGCCATCAGTCTCCAGATGTTCTGCTTTGTGGAAGAGCTTGACCGCTTCACCACCTTTCCTCGGGTGATAAATCAATATATTGATTCAAAAGGAATTCTACATTATTGCAAAATGTTGACCTTTTCTGATGCCATCATATATTCTTTTATATCTTGTGAAACTGCCGAAGGGATACGTGTACCGCGTTTTTCTTTAAAAAAAACCGCGCCATTATTGAGAAATACAGAAATACAGTACGAGAAAATGGGGTTGACGCTTTCTTTAAATTGAGATCACAGTCCATTCAATGACTCCAAAAAATGTGGAATAGTTATCCAAATAGTGGGGTAAATTTTATAATACCATTTAAAACTGAAATATAAAGCATAGAGGGAAACACAAAATCCCTCGAAAGCATACTGCCCAATGTTTAATTTGTTTACAGATGTTCGACCCTTCGCCAAGTTCTTTGATATTAAGTGCTCAAGAGATACTTTCTCATTAACCAAATCTTTTTATCCTCTTTCTGTGAGGGAGCCACTGATCCCAGCGCACTGGGACTTTATAGGGCCTCAGTAAACAGATGCTGCTCATTTGCCAGGCTCCTCCTTCCGGGTGGCATGATAACCATTGAAGATAATGATGTTTACCCATTTCCCCCGATGAAAAGACCTGTTGAGCAATTATCTCTATCTGCAGCTAGAGGAAGTGTGACCGGGCTTAAAATCTGTCAGGGGGCATGTGGGTTAAGCCGTTCAAGACCTTCATTTGACTTTTATTGCAGATGTGCCTTCAACAGACTGCAGAATTGCCTTCATTTGTGTTGTTTTTCCCCAGCAAGAAGGGGCACGACTGACTATTCGTTTTAGCACCTTGAGTGTGACTGTGACTGACAGGAGGGACCCACTCTAAGTGAAGGGTAGCCAGCAGTAACGTCACGCCAGAGATGCATTTTGGTTCCTCATGGGCCCTGACCTTTAACCTCTGCTCTGTGTGTACTCTTGTGTGACTGCATGGGAGATGCGAACACACCAGATCCCTTCTCTACGTCAGAGCCTCAGCAGACTGTCCAGGAAGTTGGCATTCTAGAACCACGTCTGAGCAATCTCAAGTGGTGTGATTTATTGATTTATTTGGTACTGGTGTTTTGTTGAGGTTGTTGTATATTTTCAACATGAAAATCTGTGAAACAAGCACATGTTAGAAGAAACTCCAATTGCCCGATGTTGGGCTTTTTACCTCCCGTTTTATTCTATAAGAATTAGCATCTGAATAGGTAGCAATGCTAATTTGTACGACCGAGTTGAAGCACATTACATTTTGTTTTATTTCCATTGGCACAAATTTAGCAGTGAATGATTTAGTTTATTATTTGCCACTTTTACAATTGCTGCTATTGTTCAGTGGTATTAGCTGTTGCTATTGGGCAGCTTTCTGGTGTAGTCGTTGGATCGAAAGGTTGCTTGTTGAAATCCCACCACTGTTGAACAAGGTAACCTGAATAATATTAGTAAATACCCAGCTGTTTGAGTGCACTCTAACAGGTGAGGCACTAACAGGCAAATGACGGCATAGTACAACTGTGGTTTGCAGAACGGCACCTAAGAACGCACAACCCGTTGGTCCTTGTCATGGATGGGCTATTGAAGCAGATGATTACACCAGGTTCCACTCCTATCAGCTAACAAAAAAGTTGAAACGGCTCCAGTGGGCACGTGATCACCAACAGAGGAGTGGAAAAGCATTGCCTGGTCTGAGGAATCCTGGTTCCTATTGCAGGGTCAGGATTTGGTGCAAACACAATGGTATAGGCTGGTGGTGGTGGTCTAATGGTGTGGATCATGATTTCCTGGTAGACATTAGGTCCCTTGACCACAACTGAGCAGCGTTTGAACGCTACGGCATTTCCAAGACCCTATAGATTCCACGCCCCAAATAATTCAGGCTGTTCTGGAGGCAAAGAGAGTACTACATGTGTATATCTAATGAACTATATATTATTTATACGGTATTGCGGAAATACAATTAAATATTAAGCTTAGGAAGGTGAGAAACTATTGGAGGTGGTCGGCTCTTATCTGGCGTAACGGTATTTCATTTGAATGACTGGTCCAAAATAGCTTACAATGCGTTTTCTCCTGAACAATAGGAAGAAACTCTTAAGTGTAGTTAATGATAGCCATTTATTTCTGCACATAAAACAAAAGTAAAAGGCTATTTTTCTTTCTGCCAAATTTACCTGCACACTATTAATGTGATGCATTCAGGGCACTTTAAATACTCACAAAAGGCTTTTAAATATGTTTGCATTAGTTAAGAGTGCCAACCAGACAACCATTCTGTCTTTGGTGACCGAATGAGTAAAATTCTCTGCAGTGATTAACTATTCCTGACAGAAATATATAAAAAATAATGCCTTGTTTTATTAGTTTAAAAAAAAAAAAAAGAGTCAAATTTAGTTATTTATCTGGCTTAATGCTTAGCATTACATAATAGCCCTTGTCAACTGCAACCATAAAAATAAAAACACCGTATTTATTTAAATAACTGATTTGGAGAGGTTTTTATTTACTGTTTCAGGTTAATTAAAGATGAATAATCTGGCACTGGCGAGATCTGTTGTGTTCTTCTTGTGTCATTGTCAAAGCACAGTCGTTTCTCTTTCTGCTAGCAGATTTGAAGGATTTTTTTAAACATTTTGAACGATGCCCATTCCGTGAGGAAGTGCCTGTTTGACTGAGTGCCGTTTGCGTCTCCTCCACAGGCTTTCATGTCCATGTTCCAGATCCTTACACAAGAAGGATGGGTGGACGTTATGGACCAGACCCTGGTTGCAGTGGGACAAGTGTGGGCCCCAGTGGTGGCCATTTACTTCATACTGTACCACCTGTTCGCCACCTTGGTAATCATATGGGAATCTTCTCTACCATGACCCCTCCCCCATACCAACTAGTGGCTCCCCATAGCGTTTCACCAGACAGTCATTGGCTGTGGGTAATGCATTGTCATATTTATTTCTTTTTTTTGTTGAAGGAGAAATATTGTTTCTAATAAAAAGGTCATCAGTAGTTTATATTTAAACAAAAACACAGATGTGCGTCTCACGTTTTGGACATATGTAAATCTAGGAAGCGTAACGCCAAAGTACCAGTGACATGGGAATGAACAAAACCCACCTCTCTGTCATACAGCGCTGGGTTTGTGAGCCACTCTGTTTTCAGCTCAGAAACGTAATTCAATTTGATCCAAGAGCTTAACACTCTAAGGCATAGATTTCTGATTAGGAATTAGGTGTCGGCTGTTGGTTTATGGCACTGACGTTAAAGCGTTGCCAGGGCGTTCTGATCAGTTATCGTGCAGGAAACTACAGGCTTTGTCAGTTGTCTGAGGCTGATCTGTTGTTTGGTTCATCTACATATGAAAAAGCTAGCTATGAAAAGACAGAGAGAAAAACCAAGAAAGCGATGATATTGATAGACTTTAACTCATTCTTGTGGGACAATTGACATTTTCCCAGAATTTCCTTTATTGCAGAAGTATAAGAAATGATAGGTGAGTCAACTGTGCGCAATAATTAAATCCTCTTGTTTTTTTTTTAAATATACTCTTAGGAATGAAAGGGACATTAGTATGATTGATGCTGATATAATTGGTTATAGCATAATAATTAAGTAAACTCAAATATCTTTTATTCATATTACTTCATTATCTGGTATTCTTAGAGTGATCAGAGAACATTTTTATGGAGTTCCCCCCCACTTACTTTCAAAAAATGAAAAGTTTAAGTTCTTTTATTAAAGGAAGGGAAATCCACCTGTAAAAATTGGATTTCAAACCGGGCTGATATTAAAACATAATTATTAAACATTTAAGGACAGAATAAGGTCTGTTAAGCAGAATTCTGAAGCTCTGCATTTGACAATTGTGCCTGATCTCCTGATGTTGGGCGCTCGCCGTTCAGCGCCCAGTATCTTCGCAAATGAGAGAAAATAAGTGGTCTGCCTTTCTTTGATTCGTTGATGTATGAGTAAACTGGGTTTTCTGCTGCACACAATATCTAATCTGAAGAGACAGGAGACATAATTACAAACAAGGAGACATGTTTTCTTCTCGAGACTTCCACTTGTTCGTGCCAGCTTGAATTCAAGGAACCAGTGGCGACGTGCTAGGTTTTTTTCTCATTAGCTTTATCGGCCAACAATAGTGACGCGGGAAATGCCCTCGCCCTTGTTTTATGCCAGTCGCCTCTTTTGCCCTCGCCCTTGTTTTACGCCAGTCGCCTCTTTTGCCCTCGCCCTTGTTTTACGCCAGTCGCCTCTTTTTTGCCCTCGCCCTTGTTTTACGCCAGTCGCCCCTTTTGCCCTCGCCCTTGTTTTACGCCAGTCTCCTCTTTTGCCCTCTCCCTTGTTTTACGCCAGTCGCCTCTTTTTTGCCCTCGCCCTTGTCTTACGCCAGTCGCCTCTTTTCCATTACGAGGCTCTGCGTTTGTCATTGTGCCGTGAAAGAGCCGCTAATGTTTTTGATCCGCTAATGACCCTGGCAGTTGCTCTATCTTCTCGTTATTGAGCATTATTAATGTCCTCCAGTTGGAACAACCACAGGGATAAGATTGGCCCTGATGTTCAAATTACCTGTCCAGAACTTCCCAGGCAAATAGCCCAAAAACCTGTGGTGGTTTATCCACCTTCATACAGATGAAGGTGCATAAAATTCTATTTTTTTCACCACATTAAAAAAATTACAGCACGGCACGTTAAATTTACATATTTTTCCATTATTTTTTCATCTTAAACCAGAACAATATTGGGGTACTAATGAAAAAAGGATAAAAGGATATACTTCAGCTTTAACTCACTAAAGAAAAGCTATGCAGTGATATTGCAGAATTGTTCTCCTAAAAAGTAAAATAACTCATCAATTACTGTTTAAATTAAATTATGATTTTAAATAAGCATGATTGGTTTTTGTTTTTGCATTTGAGCCGGTTGTGGTTTAAGTAATGCTTTAATAATCATAATTTTAGTTTTAATAATTTTACCACAGTAACCACTTAAATTTTCCAATTACTTTTAATTTACCGTTCAGTATCTAACCACTAATTGTGGGGATTAGTTCAGATTTCACTTTTACAACAGAGCATTCTAGAATGGATATGGAAGGCTAACATATCCAATGTTGCATAGAAATAATATAATATTTTTTTCAAATGTTTTTAATATCTTTCAGATTTTGCTGAGTCTTTTTGTGGCTGTAATCCTAGATAACTTGGAGCTTGATGAAGACTTGAAAAAGCTTAAGCAGGTAGGCAATGGTGTTGTTTTATGTTATTGTGGGTGTGATAAAATGTATTTGCTGAGATATGGAGCCAATGCCTAGCATTGTTTTGTTTAATATGTTTTATTTTCAGCATGCATCAATTCCAGTTATCCCTGCAGTGACCAGGGCATACTTGCAAGTAAACATAAAAACTGGGTTCTCGAAGCTAAAAAAAAAAGAAGTACTTTTCCCCTTATAATGGTACCTAAAGTGCCACGTTTCCCATTTCCAGTGATTCCAGTGATGTTTCACCTTGTCGCTAAGTGAAGTTTGTCTAGTCACATGTTCCTTTTGATTTAATTACAGCCCGCTTGCCTTGCCTCACTTCTGTAGCCCACTCGACATGCTTTATTTTTTATATATATATATATATATCCTGAATGCCCCCAGACAGCAAGCGCCTAGCAGTAGATCACAAGTTATGTATATTATCCCTTTATATGCAGTCTCCATAGTGCACTGTCACTCAAGTATGACTCACTGAGCAATTAGCATGAGAAAACAAGGCCCCGGTACAGCCGCGGTTGCATACAAAGGGAAGTAGGTAGGTCCCGGGCTGTGAACTTCAATAACTCGCTGCCCACATGCAATGCAAATGAGCCGAAATGGCAGAAGGATTTCCTGAGAATGGGATACGGTTTGGAGCTTTATTTCAGGCTGCCTTTTCTCAGGACATCAACATCTCCGCCGATGTGAAAAGGCAGGATCTTTTTGGCTCTGAACTTCTTGACTGGCACATCCTGCCCCGTGTGCCTCTGGATGCCCAAATAAGTTATTTCCCTGTCACAGATGACTGATCTGGCACCAGTACTGAGAAATTGTCTATTTTTCAGGTGCTCCAAATACAGGGGGTGGGGGCGGCTATAAATAGACACTGAGATTGCTGTCCAGGAATAGAATTAGCTGTATAATCTGTTGGCAACCAATCAATATTAGAGTTGACCTTCATTTTAAGGATATTTGCAAAAAAGCAAATACCTTCGAACTTTTAGAACGGATGCTACACAAAATGTGACTTTTTTTTCCCCTTTCATTAATCGTTTTTTAATATGTTTTTGTCAAAAGAGATGTTAGACATGAATGGGAAAACTTAATGGCAATCCCCAGTTTACGTCAGAGATCAGTTACAGAAAAATCACTTTATAATTTGTAGTTATAGGCATGTTTGTTATGAGTATGATTTGTTACGGACTATTAAATACACATTCCTGCAGACTATAAACAAAAACCAAATGATGTTCTATCTGAACCCTTCAGGTCTTGTTCAGAGTGGCGAGGTATTGATGGCAATATAGATGCATTGATGTTGTTCTTTCTTCAGATTCGGCTGATCATAAATGTGTTAAAATCCTTAATTGTGTCTACACATTTTCTCAGTCTAGTGCACACAATGATAAAATAATTACTATACTGAACTTAATATGAAATAATTAGACGCAAAATTAGCACTGGTGAGTAATCAATCTAAAAAAGTTTGCAACGAAAGTACTTTTAAAGGTTCCGGACTGTTGTTAAATCTACGTAACATGAGATGACTTGCGATGCTACTTGGTGAAGAAAGAGAGGCACTCCCTTTCTGACCTGTTGCGTTCTCACAATCTATAATGCACACACTAAACTACGGGCATTTTCCTGGTTTTTTTCTATGGGGTCAGATTTCATAAATAAATAAATAATAATGGCCCAAGATATTCCCTTAATAGTATTATGGCAATATGAATATTTGCTCAACTATTCATATTACACATCTGATGATATTACAAAAGTGACTTTAAAATGATCACTCAGTTCGTGATGCCCTACCAAACAGACCAGAGGTAATAAAACCCGAAACCTTCCAAATCACACAGTGATTAGTAATAGTGATTAGTAAATAGTGATTGACATAAAGTAAGAAATATAGTTCAATTTCATAACCCATTGAACATAACAGCAGTAAGGAGTAATTTATTGGCATCCAGTAAAGAGGACAGCAATCAATTGAAGCAGTCACTGGCGCATGTTACCAAGCTAAATACCTGCCCTCATCAACTTCCTTCCAAATCGTCAGTTGTACCTGCAGGTATAGCGCATGCTGGATTTTGGACTCTAAACGTGCTTCGTCGCAAGAAAATGTTTGTAGTTCTGGACCTTGTAGTTCAATGTAATGGAAACAACATTTTGCTACACACCTCCACGAATCCAGTGCGGTTGGTAAAGTGATTAGCACGTCGCCTTTAGCTTTGTCCAGCCCGCCTTGGCTTCATAGCATTCTTACCTTATTGCAGAATTCCCCAGTGACCTTTGTGTGAATAATATCACAGGAATCCCTATTTTGTTTGTGAGACACCAACTCAATTCCCCCCCACACCACACCATAACAAATAAATACCGCAGCTGCATGTCATTACGGTGTTACAGAAAATGAGGGGTGGCAGTTCATGGCTATTGATTAAATGTCATAGTGATTAATTGATTGCTTGTGATTGACCGCGATAGGCCTCCAGTCACTTTTACGGGGGCACAGGCACTACATCATTTGGCACAGGCAGATAAGGAGATTCAACGTGTTGCAGTCTAGGATGAGTGAGAATATATACTGGAAAAAACGCAGAAACAACCCCCGTTTGTGAAGAGAAGGGCACCTTTGGGACACCATTTCAGCAGGACAACACGCACATCTGAGTGCTGCCTTTTATATAGAAATGCGATTGGGATGCTTGTGCAATGGATTGAACTCGTACGGCATTAGCTGGCCTGGCCTTCAGTGTATAAGGCTCTGAGGACCAGCACTACCTGCCCAGGCACTGTATGAGGAACAGGTCTTGTCTTTAGCTTTGTGAAAACTTCATTGTAAAAATCTGATTTACGGCCGCGTATAAGATGGATTTGCTGGCTTTCAGCAGTGGTCTCACACTCATACTACTGGCCCAGGATTTTCACCTTCAGCTCCCGTATGGATTGATGACAGACGCTAATTACCATAATTCATGGTTAGCATTTCAATAGCCAATTTTCTTGTTAATAACTTAGAGAATTAGTTTATATATGATTAATTAACAGTATAAATATATTTGTGTGTGTGTGTGTGTGTGTGTTTGATTCAGGTACTTGATATATTAGAACAAAGTTAATACATTCAGGCAATAAGAATGAACATCTGTATTAGATAGCAGACAAGCACATTAAAACAAGCTAATTTGCAGGTCATTTTTTTCTTTTTAAATGTTGTTTCATTTAAATGGCTGCCAACACAGGATTCTAATACATACAATACAAGTATAGCTGCTTTTAAACGATAACTTATCTCACCCAGATACGGTATCATTTCCTCGTTCAGCAACTAAAGCAAGGGGCCGACAGGAGCCACGTTATTGTTAGTGTAGTGTCAGCTCTTGGAGTACCGTCCCCAACTTCTTCCAGTTATTTGGGTCTGTGGAAATCCTTCCATCAGATGTCGTTCTTATGAGGATCACACATTGTCACTTTCTGCCCGGCAGATGTGAATTGGCTTCTCAAAGCTAAATTCTTACTGTCACCTGTCATCTTGAAGAAGAGTAGAGTCTCTCTGTGTGCAGCCAGGTATGGCCTAATCCTCCCACCTCAATGGCCAGGCTGTGCTTACTAAACCTGCACCTGGCAAGGTCATATTGTATTCATTCATTTCAGACGCCACAGTTACGAGGATTGCAAAGGCGGGCGTCTTTGAGTTGAGCTTGGTGTGTGTCATTTTACTCAATGACTTGAAGTGAAGTAATATTTTCTTAATACCAAAATATTGCTGCATGGTTTTTTTTGTCAAATATATTTTCAATTTTTATTTTCAAGAACAATTTCAAGCCCTTTTTAATTAAGGATTGAAATTGAACGATGCCTGATATGTACTTTGGATCATGTTTCCTTGGAGTTTTGCAGCCACACAATATCATACTTAAGGTCCAGCCTGGCTGCACATTGGGCTACAATGTTCCTAAATCATTCTTAAATGCTTTAATTACTGAAACATAAAGAATCATAGACAGTGAGCACTGTGCTGCTTGGCAAGGTTTTCTGGTTGTGTGGATTATGACCCAGCTAGATGGGTTCCCAATCCTGGTCCTGGAAGACGACCATCCCGGAGATCCCCCATCACTGTTGAAATGACGATTAACCTCAATACTGTGAAAAAAAGTCTTGATTAGTCAACTAATTAATAATTAGTCAATACGAGGGCTTAAGTTCACGGCTGGAACAAGAACCTCTACGGACCTAGAGACAGGAGACAGGATTTATAACCCCTGCTTTAGGCTCTCTAAGACAGATTACAGTGCCTTTAGATACTGTGATGCACATTAATCTATTACAATGCAAATGTAATTACAGTTTCGTGTATAATATGTGAATATCCCTTTTGGTTGATGTTGTAGCTACTTCTACCCATCTTGGAGTAATCTCTTGGATGCAGGCCCACGTTTTTTTTCGCCATGGGTGTCTGGATGTGTCCAAAGCCTGTGACCTTATTGCCTTGTTAGCTAGCTACCCTGAGGTTGACAAGTTGGTCTGGATGCTGACCATGTAAAGAATAAAGAGTTGTTTGCTTTTGCTCATAGTTGCTGTGACAAGTGCAGCAGAGAGATTGTATCAAAGTCTGTATCTCTATTCATCTTCTTTCTGAAGCAATGCACTCCAGTTCAGCCGAGAGATTATAATTTTGTATTATAACATTACATTACGATATGATAGCGTTTTAGGTGGTGTCACAGGGGGTGCTGAAGCATAATCACTGACGTCATATGAAATAACTTGTGTCATAATACATTCTCTGGCGATGACTAACGTCGGAAATGGGTTACACTCGGCACACATGTAATTACAACCTGCAAATGTGGATTTAATTTGTAACCTTATTTTGGTGCCACCACAACGTGTAGAGAAGCGTTCTGCTAGAGAATATCCCGTTTGTTGCACCATTCAGATCAGGGAGGATGACAGGATGTATTTAATGATCTCTCGTCAGTTTGTCTTTCGTCAATATTTTCCCCACTCGGTCTCTGCTCCACTCATCCACACCGTGGCTTGTCTCCTCTGATGGTCTAAAACTGGCCGTCCAACACAAACAGGAATTACACAAAAACCAAACCCGTTCTGTTTCTTCGTCCCCACCCCCCCCCCAAATGTCCCTTGTCCACTCCCACTCCTCCTTCATCTCTCTCCCTCTGTCCAAAACGGTCTTTTCTCTGCTCAATTTATCATGTACACCTCCTTGTTAGGGAAGCCTCAAAGTACAGCAGCAGTCAAAATTTACTCTCTGAAACTGGTGCACAGGCGTACCTCCTCGTCCTGATGGCTTGGCCTTAGCGCTAGGGCTAATTACAGGCATGGATAACAAACGCTGTCACAAAATTGACAAATCAGGCCTCGTTTAGATGGCCAAGAATGAATTGTCATTCTGTGTAGAGCCCTGACAGATACCTCCTCATTTAGATAGCCAGGCAGGTACCCTAATTACTGAACCATTTGCAAACCAGAGAGAAACAGGCAGTCAGATAAATCATACATCCCACACTCGTGCAGATAAATAGGATGGATTATTTAGGCATGCCGGTGGAATTATTGCAGCTTGTGTCAAGAATTTGTTAGCATTTGACTTCATGTTTGAAAATAGACTGATATTATAATCGACCGTGACACAGAACCGAGGTTCAATTGCAATGACAATGCCGCTGTGTTATTATCGACCAAAATTAGAAGGCTGAAAAGGGAAAATATAAGAAATAACCAAACATTTGTGGTAAAAAATATCGCCTTTCCTGAGTTCATCGTTTCCTCTGTCAATAAGCTGTTTACCTGGCAATATGAATAGATACTAAAAAGAGGTTTCCTGATGTTGTAGTCAGTCCATTCATCTGACAATTCAAGGTTCAACAGCAAAAAAGTCTGCACTTTCACCAACTGAGCCACTCAGAGTGACATAAATATCAACTTTTTTTCTTCTTCTTTTCTGATGTGTTTCTGGAAATTGGAGTAGACATCAAAAAGAGAAGAATTCGTGTATGTGACCGCGGTTAGCATTTTTAGACATGCATGATAAGGTTCTCTCTATCAGGGATTGCTTTTCCATTATGTTTATTGCATTATGGTTGTTACCCAATGCCCATTTTCTTTGAAGAAAGTCCCACTTCCTTAATGAACCAGACAGACTACCAACATGAGAAGCACTAATGAGTCTGGTCAAAATGTAAAATAAAAGCAAATAGCTGCAAGAATGCTTGGGAAGAAGTAATGTCAGTCAACGCGCTGATATTTTTCCCTTGTATTTTTCTGTTCACTGCACTTGATTGGACTGCTCCTCTGGGTCTTTCAGGAAGCAGAACCGAGGCCACTGGCTTGTTGAAGAGACACACTGGGATGCTCGATTAATTTAATTCAGAGCACTGATGGCTTTCCGGCGCGGTTAAAGCCACTGAGATATACATAGCTTTCGGGTGATGTGAGTTTGCATTATTAAGATTATTACTGGCCTTTTAAGTTCCTGAAATTATGGGAGTATATCAATTCATTAAGATGCTCCAGGTATTAAAAAAAAAAACTTACTTATCTTTTAAGATGATATGGTACACTGCTTGGCCTTGTCCAGGGAAAGTGTTCTCCATACAGTCTTCCATGTGGGGCAGAAAGACAGAGAAGTAGCCCTTTACCAACCCATAGTTACAAAAGATAAAAAGATAACAATTTTTTATAACTAATGAGAAAAGAAAACATTAGTTAGAAGGCAGGCCACAGGAAATCTCATAGCTCTTTCCTGTAAAATAGTCCAGCTGCAATGTCTCCCAAAAATGCTACCTTCCTCGGTTCCCATCAGATGCATATCAGTAACTTGGACAGATACATAAATAAAATCCCTTTAGGAGGATAACATTTTGAATGCATCACTAGCATGAAAAAACACCAGAGACGTTTATTTGAAAAGGCTGTACTCTGCCTTCGAGCTCGCAGTGGGTTCCTGGGCACTGCCTAAAACTAGTAGCTGTGCGCCATGTTTGTAGGGTCTTTTCCTGGCCTCAGGAAAGCTGTCCATTTTCTCTGCTTCCTGCTCGTCAGTGTGGTCCTGCTGTTAGCCATTGGGATTCGGTGTAGGAGGGCAGTTTGTAATCCAGCTGCTCGTGTAGTGTCTCTTCTGCAGCGCCCTAGGGGGCCAATTGTTCAACTTTGATAAGAATAGATGAATGGTTTGAAATGTAAATACATATCAATGTAAACCAAATGCGTTTTTACTCTTCTGTATTAGAGATTGATGGATGTCAACAAACTGCAAACTACAAGCCGAACTGCAAAGGGTAACGTGCTGACATTTATAGTAGTGTTTGTCTTTGACTCACACAGTTCTGATGGAGAAGTTCCTTTGGCTGCTGCGTTTCCGGTCCTCGCTATTAGGCACTTCACCAGGCAACCTCCCCCCATTCATGTCGCCAAAGCTGTTAAAGACAGGAAATTAAAATCAAAGAGGACAGGTGTTTCCACGCACTCATTATCACTTTAGTTTCAGAACCTGGTGTAATTCCAAGCGAATCGCACACATGAAATCACGCATTCTTGAAATTAAAGCCGTTTGGTAAAGCCTCAACTATCAAAATACACAATGACTCTCCATCCATTCTTACTAGGTTTCTTTTTGTCCTTGTCCTTTTAAAAACTTCCTTTGATTCGATAAAAAAAATCCAGTCATTTCTATGCAGAATGTTTCGTAGTGGTATTATTTAGTGAAGATCAGCGGTGGATAATTTAGAAAGAGCTTCTTCATCAGCTCAGCCTCATTGTAGCACGGCACTTTGTGACTGAAGTTTACCTCAGCAGAGGAAAAGTACTGTGCATGTAGAGTAGAACTAGAAGAATCTAGTAGAAGGTGGCACCTTGTCTCATAACCCAACCTAGGAAAAGCACCTGAGTTTGTGAGGGTATTGTGTTTGTGTGGTCCAGGAGTGCAAACAGGAGGTGGATTCACGAGAGTGCAAAGGGGACAGAAGATGCAATGGGGAATTTAAGGCCATGTGCATGCTACCAGGAGTGAACCGTTATGTGCTTTACATTGCCACTAAATCGTCTGTATACATCAAGGCAATATAAAAGCACATTCTTTTGTTTACGAAAGCACTGTATCTAGCTTTACTGCCACCTAGTGTAATGCCTTGAGCTATCCACTGCCTGTCTTTGTTTTAAACGACAGCATCTAAAAGGAAAGACTATGCTAGCAGTATTACTTTGGTCATTTAGCTCTGACACCTGGCAAAATCCTCATGCTATCAAGCTGCACAAATCGAGCCGTGAAATTAGGCGAAAAACTGATGAACAGGACTGAGAAATCCAGTCAGGTTTACCGAGCTAGCTGTTTTCAATTGCTCAGGAATGTTTACACTGGCACTGGCAGAATTTCTGGCCCAGGAGTCGGTGGATTTGATCTGTGTTATTATTATTATATACTTATATACCCTGTGCTAACGCTACATCTGTTTCTAGTCAGAAAGCTATAGAAGAGTGTGGAACAGAGCAAAGACTAGGCTGTCAGACAGAAATGGAGTCCTTGTGTTGGCTGTCTGTGCTCCTCAGCTGTGACACGCACGTCCTACCCCTGGCAACACAGCCAGCCAACGGCGCGGCGCACGGCCCATGCTGGCCGGGAGAAAGCTCCGCCCACATTTTTTCTCCGTCAGCCGGACACACAGAATTGTTTTCCAGTCCATGGGTGAAATGTTTGAGGGGAGGGGAAAACATGTATTTATTCACATGAGCCATATTTTAATTCAGTTGCAGGCTCAATGCCACATATTGATTTTGGAATTAACGGTTTAGTTCTCCCTAGTGTGATTGAGAGATAATGAATTTTGTGCCTGGCTTGAACTTTTTCTGGCGCGGTTAATTGAACTGACAGCTGCCGTTTTTGTCTCAACAGTTAAATCCAGTCATACTGTGGTAGCACATTCCGAGGCAGGAAATTGCTCTTTGTCTTCAAAGTCGTCTCTTTAAGGTGGTTTTATTTCCCCTCTGTAAATGCAGCAGAAACCACAGAGGAAGGGATCCAATGCCTCCACGGTCTACCCGTCCTGCTTGCCACCACAAGCATTTAGGGGTGCCTGACGTCGTCGGACGAAGGTGCAGCAGAAATAAGTCTGGACGCTTCTAGCCTGCGTAGCACCAGCATGGATCATTAGTCAATAAACGACAAGAGTGGCCTTTTCCTTCCACGCGTTGCCTGTTGAATTTTGCATAGTCCGGAGGGGCTAGGGCCTGCAGGATGAATAAGTGCAAACCCATGCAGAGAACTCGCTTGGTTTCCACTTTTTTCCACTTCGTGCATTTCTGTGTCGACATGCCGCTGTGGTGTTGGCTTTGGGATTTGTTTTAGCCACAGATACGCAATAGGTCTGCTCCCTCTGTTATTTCAGCGCTCGTATCTGGCTTTGTCAATGTGACTAGGAGACAGGGAATTTCATTGAAGTTAGCCCGCTGTTCACCATATGTTAACATTAATCTGTAAACTAAACCTCTGAGTTTTTCCAAATGGAACCATTTTAAAGTTCTTTCTAGCTCCTTATTTTTAACAAGTGCCATATTTCTCCAATGGACTTTGGCATAAGCCATATTGGACAGTAAAAACAATGATAGAAATTTTGTTTTATAGTTTTAGCAGTTTTATAGTTAGTAAATGGTACGGCTAACAGAGGTCTATAACACCTGACATAGTGCTGTCTGAAAGCCAAAATCAAAAGGCGTGCTAGTACCAGCGCAGACGTCACCCTTGAGAGCACTGCCAGGGGGAAATGCTCCTTCCCCATTCTCGAGTAGGTCCATAATAAATGTCCTCATCAGCTCCCATTGAGCCCCACCCTGCTAGATCAGACGTGCCCCCCCGTTTGCTCCCTTTCACGGGCATTTCTCCGCCTGGCCCAATCTCATCTTGCCTTATCCCTTGGGCTTACCGGCCCACCAATCAATAACCACCGCGCCACCCCAGATCATGATGGATGGCACCGGATGTATGGGTTTTTACCTTTTAATAGCCCCATATTCGTGGAGGCAGCCAGGGGACCGAGCCTGTCTTGGGTGCCACTGGGTCCAGAGGGAGATGAGTATGGAATCATAGCTGCTGTTAAAACGCTGCTTGCACATTCCCCATTACAGGAGCACAGGGCTGAGATGAGGTATGCTCCTGGTAGCAGGTGGCAGCGGGCCCAGTCCGCTATCTTCAGAGGTGACTGGGAGTGATGGGCCGTTTTAGTCTTGATCTAGGTCACTTGTAAACTCAGTTCGTCCCCCTGAGCATCACAAGGCTATTATTGTGCAGTGTGCACATTTCTCTGTCCTGAATCATCCGTCACTAACGAGGACGGATCCTCCTCACTAACTCTTCGCCTGGTCACTCAAATGGTGGGTGAATCTGAAATGCTGTTGCCGCGTAAACCTTTTTTAAATGGGACTTGGATGTAGAGCGTTTGATCTGAATAGTCCCTGGTATTTGTTACAAATAGGAGAGATGTTGCCGTGACATCCTCACATGACTATCAATACTTAAATCAAAGATGAGGAGAAAGATATTTGTTTAAAGTAGATATCCGCGAAAAGATTCGGTACTATAGTTGTAGCGCCAGTGCTTACTCGTACAGTTGTTTGAAGGTAATCCTAAATCCACAGTGAGTGAAAGTACCACTAAGTGCAAGATTAAAGCACATCCAGTTGAAGGCTAACAAAAAGCATTTGATCCTGCTATGTAAAATGCTATTTAGCTGATGGAGGCGTATGGAAGCGGAGTTGTTCCACTTCATTGAAAAAAGGACGATCGTGGTATCCCTCTGAATTAACGTGATCCCGAGGTGTCCATTTTAAGGTCCGTGTTACCTGATAGTAAGCATTACTACCTGATTGTAAGCACGATGTGCCAGCCCAACTACTCAAACTGAAGCTTTACCTTAGCACATCCCGTAGCACATTCTCAGAAAAGGAAAAGGAAAGGTCAGAAATCCTGAAGCGGGCCGAACATTGCCAGAAACCCTCCGCACGTTTACAGTGACACTGATGTGTTTATACCGTGCCTTGACCAGACTGCTGAAGAAGTGATTTTTTGACAGGCTTTAGGAAGTGGTGCAGTTTGTATTGACTGATTTTGGGGCTGTTGTAAGGACCCTTCAGCCGAACGATGTCATTCAGGGTTAAGCCAATCCGTCGCAGATAGCCATGCCGACGCATGACAATTGGTCAATAAGTGTCGAATAAAGTATTTTTGTTAATGGTGAGTTATGTTGTAGAATCGAATGAATCAACATGACAGTTTCCCCTAGTTTGGAGAGGGGTGTTCCAAACTGCAATCCAGTCGGTCGATAATGACACACTATTCCTTATATTCCATTTGTACTTTTCAGGCAGTGTTCAAACTCTACTATAGGAATCTGGGGCGCAAAATCCACCCGAGCCTGAAATTGGGAGGAATGTGAGGAAAGACGTGAATAGATCACTCTAATGCAGCCAATGAGCGGAACATTTGTCTTACCTGCGCCGTCGCTCGTTTTTTCCGATTTATGTTTAACAGCAATCCAGCTTTGTGTTGCGTGCGTGGAGGGCATCCACCACCCGTCATTGCATTTATCTGCCGCAGACAGAACTTAATATGTCATCGTATTCAGTCCTAGACCTGTGTCAGCTTCGATCACAATCTAATGCGGTTTACATTGGCGTTTTCTATGGGTGTTTCCCCGTTGAGCGCGATTATAGGGACCCAACAATACAATAAACACGGGTTCTCCCATACTTCATCAGAATTTTCAGAAGGCTGAATCAAAGGGATCCCATCGGTACCCTTGGTTGCCCAGGGAGAATCCAGGGTCCGAGAGAATGTTCTTAAGTGATGCCAATGGTGGTACATTTCTATACAGAATATACAGTATATTTTAGTACGACTTAGTATGGCCCGTGCATTTTTATTTCCTAGGTCTTAGTAAAGGTCACTGTGATGATAGATGGTATGTCATTTTTGCACACAAAATTGTGTGTGAATTGTTGGTGAAATATCAACAAAAATACCTGTGACTGAACTAACATCCAAGACCAATTCTCTGCATAACTCATTGCAACTGGGCAGTCATTTTTTGAGTGGAAAGTGCTAGTTGTTTTGCAGCGTGCACAGTTCTCGTTAGAGCGCTGAACTCATCAGGAGATGTGGCAGAGCGGAGCTTTCAGCCAGAGCAGTCCCGCAGAGCGGAGCCCATTGATTGGGGCCTTGGGGAACCAGGTTCAAAACTCCTGCTCTTAAACAATGCCGTTGTCCTAGAATAAATGGGAAGCAGCCTCAAAGCAAATCAACATGTCCAAATGCCGCACAGGTAACTGATGACTACAGTAGTTTTTCAGTTCCTCCGCAGGCTCCAGGGAGGCCGAGGGTTACAATGCTGTTGTATGCGTCTTCCCTTGCAACTTTTCAAGGCATTTGTAACTCTGATAGTTCCCAGCAAATGCTTAACTGGTGTGTTTGAGCGTCTGCCTGTAGAGTCACAATGACCATTTCTGTGAAAATTCCCTTTGTAGGGACAGTTCATTGGAATTGCCAGCCTCCACAATGAGGCAGTGTTTTCCAGGCCCAGGTGCAGGATCATATTTTATGAGATTGCAGTTTGGTTGCCGGTCATGCTAAGCCCATGTGAGACACTGACGTAGAGGGCCAAGTGCCTCTCCTCATGGGGAGCGTCATTCCCGATTTGTGTTTTTGCTCATCGCGTCGAGCCCCGCAAAACAGTGCTCCCCTCCTGCACTGTCCGAATGCCTGGCCGTGGCATTCAACCCTGAGAGCGGTTTTCATGCTCACGCTGTGAGTGTGTGCGGACTGCGGCAGGCTTCCTTTTACGTCCCGACAGACTGAGTGACGTCACTCCGCGAGGTCCAAGGCAAGAGTTGGTTCCTTCAGCGTTCGGACCTCGGTCTCCAGCCTATCCAGCTAACCGTTTCCCTCGTTGAAGGAGTCGGGTCCCGGGGTCGATCTCATAGTGAAGGGCCCAGTGTGCCGAAAACGTGCTGGTTTGCACGGGCGTGTTTTTAGGGGAAAAAAGAACAAAGGCAATGCACCGCGTTAGTTGGTGCCTCAGCTTTAATGGGCTGAAGACTCCTTAGGCTTGAGTCAGGTCAGCCCGCATGCTGCATAGGGAACACAGATGGAAACAATAGATGGTTTAGCATTTTCTCCTCCTCGTGCGTTCCCCTGGGCGACTCCCTCCAAACGTTTTTTATTTTTTTCATTTCCGGAGGAGCTAAATGAGAAGACACGGCAGAGATGGCTGTAGCCCGCGTGCATGTTTCACAGGATAAGCACACGACAGAAAGCCAAATTTGGGTAGCCTTCAGCCTAGTCAAAAACGAATCGCATTTATCTTCAGCCTTCCAGGCGGAGAATTTACAAGCAGAGAATTGCAATGAGACATTTAATACGCGACATAATTTGTTTAATTGACCCAGTTATTTCAAATAGTTTTCTTAGTGCTATGTGTTTATATAAATGTATCACCTTTTCTTGTGAAGCACGTTTAAAGATAAACTCTATTATTTCTTTCGTTTTCTGATTCTCTTTCTCATTTCTTTAGAAAATGCAAATGAGAATAACAGCTGCTGGTGTTGGGCGTGGGAGTGTGTGGTGACTTTCTGTGTGCTGCTGCCATCTTCAGGCAACTTAGCAGTATGGCAACTTTGATACCATTAAGACCTTAAGGCCTAAGGAAAACACAGGAACTTTCCTTTTTACCTTGTCTCTGAATTTCATTTTATATATATGTTTATCTGTGTGGGCCCCGCCCGACCTCCATGCTGGGTGAGCGAAGGGCGGAGCAGTGAAAACCAATGGAAACGAGCGGACGGTTATCT
>JAOYSI010061226.1:5903-23838 GCA_025775065.1 Hiodon alosoides
CAGTCATAGACACGGGCTGGTCACATACACTGCACCACTGTCACAAGCACCCAGAACATGCAGGGCAGTCATAGACACGGGCTGGTCACGTACGCTGCACCACTGTCACAAGCACCCAGAACATGCAGGGCAGTCATAGACACGGGCTGGTCACGTACACTGCACCACTGTCACAAGCACCCAGAACATGCAGGGCAGTCATAGACAAGGGCTGGTCACATTCACTGCACCACTGTCACAAGCACCCAGAACATGCAGGGCAGTCATAGACAAGGGCTGGTCACATACACTGCACCAGTGTCACAAGCACCCAGAACATGCAGGGCAGTCATAGACAAGGGCTGGTCACATACACTGCACCACTGTCACAAGCACCCGGAACATGCAGGGCAGTCATAGACAAGGGCTGGTCACATACACTGCACCACTGTCACAAGCACCCAGAACATGCAGGGCAGTCATAGACAAGGGCTGGTCACATACACTGCACCATTGAGATGACATATTTAGCTACATCCTTGGCCTGCTTATTCTGCCCATAATGTCTGTCCCTTGCTATGCCGTTTGTGATCCTTAGACCTTACCCCTCTTGTATGGCACGCTAAACCTTTCAAAATTAATACATAAATAGATACTTAAATAATTACATGAATTACTGTTGAAACTAATAAATAAATGCAAAAATGCACGTTGAAATAAATAAACTAATTCATGTATTTATTTATTTAATCTATTCATTGTCAACCATTCACTAATAGACCATGACATTGATATTGGTTGGTAGGTTTTGGCCCAGCCTGACAGGGAAACGGATTCAAACATGCCATTGGTTGATCCATTTTTGCGTTGTGTTTGATTCTGTGCTCCACCTTGATGAATGGCTGTTGCTTTCCCCCGGACCGAGCAGCAGAGGGGGCCCTCATGTTTCAGAGAGCTATTGTGATGACACATTTACTACTTAAAATAAGTAGCAAAAACAACCAGCATCTGACTCAACTCCTGGACAGTTTTCTCAAACGAGTGTGTCTGCTCCAAAAATCCGACTTAAAAAAAAATCAGACCACTTAAAAATTTAGTGGCATTTGAACGACGAATGAAGTTAAGCCTGTATGCTTAAAAATCTTCTTAAGATAGATATCAGTGACATTGTCTGTCTGCTTAATGATAACCTGGAAATGTGTCACTGCAGAAAAAGAGACTGAATCCGAAGTTCCCAGCTCTTAATCCCTGGTGTTAACCTGTCCCATGTTAACCTGTCGCATCTGCACAATATCCAGCTGTGGGAACGATTCGTCTCTAAACTTTGCCAGTCACCTCAGATAAAGGTGTTGGCTATTAGTATGGTGATCCTGGATCACAGTCAGAGAAAGCTTGGTTTAGGTAAAGCCAATGAAATGCTTGGAAATGCCACCATCGCAGTACGCCTCATGAAGATTACAAGAGAAACATGCCTGAAATGGCAGCAAACATTTTCAAATGCAAGCCATCCCTGCATTCTCACAAGGCAGGAGACAACTGACGCCCGCTAAGGAATTTAAATCGGCTCGTGAATATGAAATGTCCATTAGAATCACAGCAAATCAAATCTGCTTGTCACTCAAGCCATCAGCATCGAAGTTTAGCTTCACAGGACGACGCTGAAATTCCAAAGTTGGAAATATGATGATAATATGCCTTGCAGCATTTTATGGCGTTGGTAAACAGCCATGACTGACTATAAACCTTTATCCGCGATACGCACAATATTTTGAATATTATCCAAAAATTCAGATGCAACATTCAAACAGTCTTTTTTTTTTTTTTTTGGCTCTAAATAACGGCATGAGACAAATGCTGTTCTGTCTCTGTGGCTTTATAGCGGCGGGGTCACCGCACGACGGATCGGCAACGTTCGGTCACAATGCTTGTGAGAAAAGCTTCCACGGAAAAGCTTCTATTCTGAGCACGGAGCGATTTACCCTGGGAGTCTGTAACTTGGAGTGTACACTGTGGATGGGGCCCCGGTGTGAAGCCGGAGAGGATCAGGGTCTATTACGCATTCTGCCGCCACTGAAACCCAAATAATTAGAGTCATTCCACATCCTGTGAACTCCTACTGACCTGTTTTTTTCCCCCTTTATGGACAGGGCGGGGCACTCTGGGGTGAAAAACCGCAGGTTGTTCTTGGGATCTTTCCAGCTGCTCTCTGGACGGATAGTGACAGAGACGCGCGAAGCTCGCAGAGACACACTACCGATTCCCAGCACGTAATTAGCCGGATCCCGGGAGAGGGCATACCCTGCCTGATTATTCCGATGCCGGATAACGGCAACATCCATCTGAAGACCCTTTGTGAGGCCCACCAGCGGGTGTACTCGGTGAACTTTTTATTGTTATTATCATTATTGCAACAAACATTTATGGCAGTAAATCAAAGCAAGGCCAGGACGGAAATACGAGACAGTTTGTTTTTTATTTCTCCTCAGTGCTCCGTTTTTCCTCGAGAGTGAGACAGATTGCGAGAGAGGTAGAACGTCACACCTCGGACTGATACATTGGCGTGTCGCAAAAAAAAAGAAAGAAATATAAACGTACGTGACAGCTGAAAGCGTGGCAAATTGATTAATTGAGTTGAATTAAAAAACACTGGCACAGGTCCGATACCAACTTTACCTCAGAGATACGGCTCATTCTGAAAGGCAATCAAATCATAATTGTTCCACTCCTTGAACACGTTAAAAATGCAGATTAGCGTAGCAGCTACAATGATTATGTATTCATTAATTTCTTTGTTAAAACCATCTGTTTAATTAAAAAAAGATGATTTTTTTTTTAAAGGACTGTCTACCATCCAAATCAATACTTCTCTAAATTCTAGGAGCCCTCTGTTGCGCAGGATGAAAATTGGATACATTTTTGAATGTATATTTTCTATTTTACGAGTCCATGTATTAATATTGCTTGATAATTTGTAATATGCTCTGATTTATTCAGTCAGTGGTGCGTAATGATGACCTGGGCTCTGGGCTCATGACTGAAATGAGTTTGTATCCCGACACCCCGGTGGGAAAATGATTTTATGCCCTTGAGCAAGGAGCTCTGCTAGGATTGCACCCTTGAAGACGTGGCTAAAGGGAGGCCACGGGTTTGGCTTTTCTAAAGCTGAATTCTGCAAATGACACCATTTAGCCTTTTTTTTACGCTTATTATTCCACATGGAAATAGGTGAATTAAATCGAGTTTTAATGCATTACAAAATGTTTCATTATTTTTTGTTTAAAATCTCATTAGGCATTAATAGTAACAAATCGTTCTTTCTCCCTGGGCTGAACTGCGTTTTTTACGCGGTCCTCCGAAATTGGAACATGAAGCCATCTTTGTCAAACTGGGGTTTGCGTTGCCTCCTTTAGGAGGCGATAACACAAACACAACTGTCCATAATCTGTCACTGGTGGCCGACTTAAATGGCGGTGACACAGCTGAAAATGCTCAGGAGTACGTTCCCCCCAAAGAGATTAAAGCAGAGCATTTACCCCCCCGCCCCGCCCAACCCCCACCCCCTGACATGTGTTCAGCATGAGCTCTGATATCCACAGTACAGGACAGCTATCAAACGAGACGCTGCCTTGGCCACTTAATGAAAAACGGTCCTAAGGGGAAAATCTGGCAGAGCCCAAGAGTTGTGCTTGACCCAAGTGCCCCCCCGTCCAGTCTCGCACAACAAGTGTGTGCTGCGTGAGAAAGCGATGGTGCGTCGACCCAGCCGGGGTCCAGGAATTATGTACAGAAACTGAGAGCCCATTCACGCACTGACGCGTTCCTGTAACCGACACATTGTTCCTACAGCCGACACATTGTTCCTGCGACGGCTGTCCTTGCGGCTAACACAGCATGCAAGGTCAGGAAAGTTCAATCCTGGCGCAGCCTGCCGCTGTCCGACTAACGGTCCAACCGCCCGTGCAGTCGCCCGACACCAGGGGCCTGCAGAACCAATGCACTCTGCGTGCTTCGAGCCCGACAGCAGTCGAAGGTCGGTGACCGTAGCATGCAGGTTTATTGTTGCTCAGTGCCAGCCGCCCCAAGCAGAGAAAAGTGCTTTAAAATCCAAAACTGAGAGAGAAATCACCTTGGAGGCAATCGTTCTCCCATGTCGGGGTGCACCCCGTGCGATTAGCAAGCCGGTACTCTTTAGTATGCCTCAGAGTTTTCAGACAGCGCTCTTTGAGCAAGGGCACGCAGGACAGCTTCCACACGGCTCTCGGCACACTGCCCACCCAAGCAGAGGAACTGAAAATGACATCGTAAAACTATCGGTTCCTCCACGAGGTCGTTTGTGCTGCAGAGCCACAGGTACACGCTTATCACACAATCCCAATCAGGTGTCTACAGACGTGTGATCACAACAACATTCTGTAGTGATCCTGAAGGCTCGCTAAGAGGACTGGCCCCTTTAAGTGAAGCGGTAAGTTCGCTGTCTGTGGCACGGGAGACCGGAATTTCGAATCTCACTGTGGCCGAAACCCCGAAATACTGTAACGTAATTAACTGCATTGGTGGGCGAATAGGAGATTGCTCACAGATCGTATCCGGCCTGCTGAAGAGCAATGCACCATGCTTTGTTAATAGTAACCAGCGCTTCTGTGTCTGAAGAGTTTTCATTGTGACATGAATCAAGTTTTTCCAGTGAGGCGCGGCCACCCGTGCAACGCAGCGCTCGGATGGAGCGTGCAGCGCTGTCCACCAAAACTCCGCCGATCCTCAGAGGTGGTCGGGCATCGCGGCGCTGTGCGATCGCGTGCATCGCGATCGACTTGTCCTTGTCCTTGTTTGTGGCTGCAGAGGTGACATTAAAAACAGCTATCTTGATGGACATCGAGATGAGACGGTATAAATAGCACACAATTAGGAAGACATTGACAGATATGAGGGGGGGGCACCTGCAGTGCTGACGCGAATTCGAGTGGATACATATGCAGGGCATTGGGAGACAAGCACAACCTTCTTTTAGCATCCTCCACATCGTAGAGGCGGAACGTCTGCTGTTGAAGTCCTGCGATTTTATGCTCTTGTCACAGAGTACGAACGCCAAGCCTATTTAAGGTTCTGAATTCTACCTGGTTTTGGCTAAGAAATGAGGGCAGCGGAGAGAGAGAGGTCTCCGTCCCTCTGATCCTTGCATCCTCGGTCTGCGGTAGAGGTGGTTACAGAAGCGACCGCACGCGTGGGTTTTCTCCGAGAATGCAAGGTGAAGAGTGTGCGCTGTGTAACTGGGAAGCCTTTCCTTCACAGAAGGTCACAGTCGGCAGATTCAAGCCCAGCCAATTCAGCCTCTAAATCTGTGCGGAATACGGGGGTAAAAAAAAACGGAATGTATTCACCTCCTCAGAAGTTTGCGGAATGACACCACAGCATCTTCAAAGCAAAGTCGGATACGTGCCGGCGTAGGCTCTTTACATCTGAGCAGAGCGGCTGAGGACGAGGGCCCACCGGCCGGCTCCACCCCGAGAAGCGCTGTGTCCTTCGAAACGCTCCTGCCCTTTAAGCAGTGAACGCATGGCTCCAAAAGAGAGCGGAGAGCGTCGGCCCAGACGTTTGCCTTTCTGCTTGGTGTCGGCTCAGCCTGTCACGTCCCAGTCCCTCAGGTCATCTGAAGCTCTGACACTAATGCTAATCCGCCGCGTCAGGCGCACCCGACGCTCCGCTGGCCAAATTAATATCGTTAACAGCGAGCACACAGGGAGGGGGAACGGTGGCGCGTGCGCTCTGGCGGCGAGGGCATAGGACCGCCGCGAGGAGCGACGCAGATGGCCGAGCTTCTCTGCAGGAGGCTGTCCGGGGCAAGCGCTCGAGTGTGGTTGATGGGAACGCTGTGTGTGAACGGAGAGACAGAATAATCTCAAGCATACATACTCAGAACACTCCGCCAACACATCTTCAGTAAATATATTGATCAACGACCGCCCAACCTCCTACCCATCTAAACACAGGATGAAACCAATGCAGACTGGACCTGCAAATCTAACTATGGACCTGCGCTAACATCACTAAAACTCACACATGGCATCAGCAAGTGCTTCTCTCTCGCTCTCTCGCTGGGTCTGCCAGCTTCCACAGGCTTTTTAAATGCTCTTCAATCTGCACAATTTCTCAAAAAAAAAAGCCCACCAGAAGAGATGAATAAATGAGAGTGTCTGACAGAGAAGCCATGGCAAAGATCAAAAGGGAAGGAGGTAATTAACAGTATACTAATTGGTACCCACCCTGAGTTTTCATCAGATATGGAAAAGACTGGGGCTTTAGTATTAATTGGAAGAGAATTTGCATGAAATATGTTCGGATTTAAAAAAAAAGGGGGAAAAAACAACGCTGATATCCCGCTACCTGAACACGCCATACCTTCACAAGGGATCCGGGAGAGAACGGGAGTTCGAGTACTCAGAGCTCCTCGCCCGTTGCATTTATTTAACAACAGAAAACTTTTCAAACAAATTTCCGTCTGAGGTTTTAGAGGCCTAAGTTGTTCTTCAGGGATGATCCACGATCAACTTGCAGAGATGACAGGCCAGCTGGGGTGTACCTCGTTGGGGATTTTCCTTTCCCTCTCAATGATTAATCCAAGCATCTCTTTGCACACAGACCATGCCGAGACTTACAGTGAGGATTGTGATTAATTTGCTTCTTTGAAATTAAAAAAACAAACAAAAAAAAAACCGATTCAATTCAGCAGAATGTCTGTGCCATTTCGGAGGAGCCCTTGATTGTTGCCGTTTTGAACAACAGACTGGAAAGTGGCCAAATTGTTTTTCCGAATGTTGTAACCGCACGACAAACGTTGGTGTTCACAAAGGGCTAACACCTGGGAGTTCATCTTGATATGAGCTTGGCACTAACCGGGGCAGTGAGTGTAAAGCGGTGTCTCAGAGGAGGAAACAGGCTCGTCTGCACTGGCCGACATCATGGTGCTTCGCCACTGCTGAGATGTTAAAGGGAAAAGGCCCGGGCGAGGCACGGATTGGATCAGAGGCTGCATGGGAAAGGTTCGATACCCAGCTTCAGAGGGAGCGCTTGGTTCTGCTTCGAGTTCAGCAGCTTGAGGGGTGTACGTAAATCCAACACAAGGATCTGACCTGACGTCAGGAATTCAGGGATCAAGCTGGGATGATGTCAGATTCAGCTGATAAAAGACACAAAATAATTTTATAAAGTAAAATAAAGCGTCCGAAATAAAGCTGGTCGCACACTGAATGTAAAACTTCCCAGCGAGGTCTGAGAGGTTTCAGTTTGCTTCGAGGCTAAGTGAAGTCAATTTCCCCCAACGCAAGCTGAGCTTACGGTTCAATTTCATCAGCCTTCCAAAAGCGCTCAGTGACTTTATGATATCCAGTTGTGGCTCCATCACAGATCACAGTAAACATTGATATTTATTGCACATATTGAAAATCTTAATATAGTCTTAATATAGTCTTAATATTACATTTTAAATGAGGCTTTCGAGGTTTGAGGTTGGGGGGGCGGGTTGGAAGTATGGGTATGTGAATATTTGATACAAACATGAGCCCAATCTGAGGACCAGGCTGTCATTGCACATGAAATAGCAAGAAATAGTTAAATTCAGTGAGACTTGGCATGCATTATGCATTGTGTGGGGCCTTGATCCAGTATATACCACTATATATATATATATATATATATATATATATATATAGTAGCCAGCTCTTTCAACTAGCAGGGAATAAAGCACAAGGTACATATGGGTATGCACAGATGAGTGTTTTTCATGAGCCAACGATTAAAAGTCAATGATTAAAAGGCTTATAGCAAAACCTGCAATGCAGACTGATTTCTTAAAAAAAAAAAAAAAATCATAATTTTTTTTTTCTTTTTTTCAGTGATAAATATTTGAAATCACAGTCCTCAACGTCTTTTATTTTGAAGACTTCTCTGTGGGCCTAAACATAAATAACTAAATGAAACAATGCCGTGGCTCAGAAATGTTCTCCCCGGTTAGAAATGCACAAAACTGCAAAATTCCCGTGCGGAATCCCCGGTACCTCCCCTCCAATTTCAGGTGCCAATCCGACTACAAAAAAAAACAAATAAAAAAAGGTTACGCACAGTTCAAACAAAAGTTGAACCCTCTGTAGTAGCCCTTGACAGTGAGTTATTTTGCTGCAGGGACACACAGACACGGCGTTACCCCCACGGGGATCGGGGGCTCTATAAATAAAAGGCTGAGCGCAGAGCGTCGAGCATTCGGTTCCCCAGGGAGCACAGATGCCTTGAGTCCCGGTCCGGGCCGGCTGCTTTTCGGCCTTATTTGCCTCAGTTTTCTCACTTCGTTGTTTACGCGTTTATTTATTCATTGTGCATTGTCCTCAAAGTCACCGTAAAGAAAACACTTTAGTATAATGAGCTGTAATCCACACCGCCGCAGACAGGATGTTGTTTTGTCCTACTTTTTGGTTGGGCTTAAAGGACGCGGGGGGGAGGTGCATGACTGGTTTATTTTTTCTGGTGTGATTATGTTACAAACACTCATTTTGCTTCCTCCTCCTCTCGATAAAACGGGCCTAATTTTCTCACCTGTAGTGCAGGGATGGGAACGGTACCCTTCACTGCATCAGTCTACTTGAGGCTCCTGAAAGCGGCTGGGGGGGGGGGCAGAGGACTGCGTTTGGACGCCCTGTTCAGCTGGTACCGGGCCGGCGCATATCAGCCTCGCTCCTGGTGTCAAAGAGCCAGCTGAAGATAAAGAGCACAGGCAGGAATCATGGCTTCTGGTCGCGAGGGAGAGATAAACATGGCCTTCATTGTGTGGAGAAACACCTGCTTTAAGTTTGGGTGGAGGAGAGAGAGCGGAGCGGGTGAGATGGTTCCGTCAGGCTTTGCTCCCCACATGCCCGCCTTGTGAAGGCTCTGGCTCTGGGATGTCTCGTGTCAGTCCCAGCGCGGGTGGGTACAAGCTCTGCCGTCAGCGTGGGAAATCTGCGCCTTGATGAGGCACGCGACCAGACTATTAGCTCAGATATTATCCAGTGGTTCAGGCGTCTGTGATGGGGTGAGGCCTTCCGTTTCGCTGCTATGTGAAATGCCATGGCTTAGCGGCCCCCGCGCGGATACACCTTCTTCTTGAGGAAATCTACCGCCAACATGGAGCGGCAGTGATTCCTGAGCGTCACCAATGCCGATGTCACAGTGGAGACAGCAGGCACCGTGACATTTGGGAACAATAATACAGATTGCTGGATAACAAGATTAAAATACTGATAGGATTTGCAGGAAATCGCAGTGCACTTTCTGTCTAAGGGTGACTACAGCGTCGCCCTTTTAGTAGACCATAATGGCTCCCCTCTCTGGGGCATATGAAATTAGATTGCTGACACAAACTGCTAACTGAGGATAAAACTGTATTATCCAATTACCTCCAAAAACTACATTAAAATGCTGGAGGTGGGGAGACCAGACAACCTTGTTATTTTAAGTGAAAACACTTTAAAGTATTCCTCTTTGGACATGGAGAGGTGTTGCCAATGTTTCTGGTGAGGAAAGAATGTGAATGGATCATTCCCCCATCTTATAGTGTTACCTCAAGTTGTTAAAGATGCTTCCCCCGTACACCGGGAATCACAGGCTTGCCTTGAGACATTTTGTAATTCAGTCATTTACAGTTTACAAGAAAAACTAAAACTAAATCTGACTGATTTATCAGTTATTTAACAATTTCTTGTAAATGCTGTATGACTGTTTATTGCTGTAACATTACTAAAACTATTAGCTGTCTCGAAAAGCAGGGAACACCTTTCTCCAATAGAGGGCAGTATTCTATTACTTTAGATAAAAAGTAAATGTCGACTAAGGCAACCTATTCTGCCTTCATTATCTCTGATTATCTTTTGCATTTCATTTTAATAAAATAATTTCGTTTAACACACACACATACACACACACACACACACACACAGATATATATATATTTGCTAATTCCAGTGTTGCTAATTAGGTTGCTACAATTGCAAAGACTGGCATAAAAAAATCACCCACACTGCATGATTTAACATTTACCAGTAGTCTATTAAAACATTGGATTCACTTCCCTTGCTATAATGACGCACATATTAAGCTCATTTTCAAAATGATTTTCCTTTAAAAAAAAAAATCTGTTTCAGATAAGATCTTATTTTATGCTAAATGAAACACATTTAAACAAAAAAATAACACAGCTTCGCAGCAGAGTTAGCGAGAGGCAGCCCTACCTCGGGGCAGGAAGACTTGTACAAAGAGAGAGTATGGGTGATTACACGCCCCCCTTTCTACAGCAGACAAAAGCACGAGGAGATGCGAAGGCTGCACACCTTGGGGGACTAATGAGAGCAATTTGACAATGAATATCCAGACAGATGGTTCAGAAGCTGCAACGGGCACCTGATAGCCGCCCGCCCTCCATCACACTTTCTCCGAATCGACTCGGAGGCCCGGCCTGGTGACAAAGCCTTGCTACCTGGATCTGACTGCTACAAACAAACGGACTGTTCTCTATTTGCCTTTGGTCTCAATGTCAGCCCGGGCAGGAGAGCAATTCTTCTCACGCTGCGGGGGTGCATGCACAGGGGGACCCTGCAAAGCAGCGGCGTGTGGCACACGGCGGAAAGAAAAAAATAGGAGACGCAAGAGATACTAAATCAGAGTTATATATAGGGGGAATCAATGTTACATGTGATAAATCAATGTAATATGTGGCGAGTGTAAGTGGGAGCGCACCGAGGTGCGGGCTCCTCTTTCTCACACCGCTCTGGGACGGACGGTCGTTTGGGGGAGGGAACGCGAGCTGGTGTCCGAGAAAGCCCTCATTTTCACCAGAGATATTCTCTAACCTTTCCAAGTTGCTGATCCAGCATCCCGAGAGCTAGCCAGGGCGAGGGGGGGGGGGGGGGGTGGGGGCGACGCGAAGAACGAAGCACTGAGGAGCAGGTATGAGATGGAAACTGCCAGTTTCTGAGCAACAAACGCGATGAATTAATCATCAGGTGGTGTTTGATGATCCAGGCTGACTGGCGAGGAAGTGGTGAGGGTGAGAGCTCTCCGCACATTGGGGGACTGGGTAAAAGACGTACACACAGACTGTGTTTACCGCGTTTACATTTAGTAAAGCATGAAGTTACTCCACTCAAAGACAAAGGCAAACAGCTGGATATTTTAGGTGTTGCATGCGTATTGTTTGACGTTAACACAGACAGCAAACGGTGCTCACAGGAAACCTGTGGCAGCTGAGGACACAGACGACCCGCCGAAAAGCCCCCAGACAAGAGGAGAGTGTTACACCCCCGTCATCGGCCCCGTAAGCCTGATTGCCTCTGGCGGCGAGCGTTATTGGGTCCGCTCTCTAGCGTTCCTGTTAATTTGATGACAGGCCTCCGCAGCTGCAGCGCCGGCGCGCGTGTGAGGGAATTTCATAAATAATATCCTGCGGAAAGGCTCGTTTGCGCGGGACGAGTGTAACGTGAGCGGAAAAGGGATCTCGGCAAAGACCGCCAGGATATGGAAAGGAAATTTAAATTTAATGAGTTGCTGTCAGGTTCCTTACTTTTCTTTTACTCTGTAGAGAAATGAAGCCCTGATACGCACACTCTTCAGCCTTTTCTTATGAAGGGAGGAAAAAAAGACGCAGTGCATTCCGGGGTTGCTATCAAACCAGGATTTATTTTCTTCATCAACTCAGTTGACAGCGACAGTCAGTTTGTATGAAGAGAATTTCCAGACATCACTTGGTGCGGTTTGCGAGTAATTTGGGCATTGCACTCAAGTTCACATTTACACGCTGGACCCTGCTGACGAACCAGATTACAGAGCAAGCTTTCCCAATTTTCCTTCGGCAATCACTTTTTAATAATCAACCCAGCCGCTAAATCGTACGGAATAATTAAGTATCAGCATACGAGCTTGCTTGATTATGCTAATTTGGACGTGAGACGGAATAGAAGACATGAGTGCCCCAGCACAGGTGATGTCTGTAAGCATGTTATATAATCCCCCCTTGCTATTAGCTGAAAGGATGGTACATTGTACATGCAGATACATGTGGGTTAGCTTGTTCGCTGCAGCCTAGACACGTAAGGTTGACCAGATACATTTATATATAAAAAAATGTCATTGTTGTAAGAGCATTGTAAGAAAACCCAGGTGGTGAACTGGAAGCATTTTCACTTCACGCAATGGAGAGATGGGGGGAGGACCAAGGAGTGATTGATTTTGGCATGTCCAGGGCACGCACTGGGAGGAGACGAGGCCCGGTCAGATGTCGTCATCAGCGCGTGGGAGCCTGCTGACTGCGTTCAAGGTTATAACGAAAGCCGTTTCATTTAACCCTACCCTCTGCCCAGAACCAAGTGGCTTACCAATAATGGTGCAGACGTTCTCTGGTTCTGTAAAAAAAAAAAAAATTGTATTCTGTAATGTTTTCATGACACGCCCTGTAAGAATTAATGTGGAAGCAGGCTGCAATTTTTATACCAGTAAATAATTGGGACATCACAGTTAAAACGCAGTGCAACAAAGGAAACATAACTGTTTCTTTTTTTTAACGTGCAATGTCTGAGACCACAACTTTTAATAGCAGTTTTTATTTTGACTTTGTTACAATTACAAATAATGTGAGGATGTGCAGGAGCCAATTCCTTTGGCTTTTATCAGCATGCAGAACTACAAATCCCAGCTCAGCAGGGGTACAGTTTATCACTGTAACAAATCTTCCCTTAGTTGATCCTTTCCCTGATACGCAAAAGAATTCAATCAGCCTGCCGACAAGAAACAAATTTCTAATTTTGGGTGAGCGTGCGTGATGCCAGGCTGGCTTCAGCTGTCTGCCAAACGCTTGGGGATTGTCTTTTGTTGACCAGCATTATGGCCGACCCCGGGCCTTTATTCAAGCGTTTTTGCGAGCAAAAACACTCATCACCGGGAAGCTCCAAGAGATTGGCTGGCTACATCTTAATTCACCGAGAACAAAACGGGTTACCACCTCCAATTTCCCAACAGCCATTGTGACCGAGAGAACAGAATTTGTTCTCATAGACTTTGAATCTAATACTTTGCCACGAAACAAACTGAGCTGTTGGGCTGTTCTGAGAGAAAAAAAAAAAGGGGGAGGGGGAGTAAACTCCACCAATACTAATACTATGATAAAACATAGCGGAACTGGGTTATCAAGAATACTCAGAATAAATCCGATTGAATGCATTTCAATAAGATCTGTCGCCAATATGTTCAATTTCATATGCTAGAGGATAACCGTGGGTTTTTTAATGTCCAAGGGCACAAACATTCATTTTCCCATATTAAGATGATGTTGGGCATTGGTGTGAACGGTGCAAACTGATGTCATAATGTTTAGCATGTAAATATTGTTCCATGGGTGCACTCAAGGACACAGACAAAAGTCAAATATACAGGTTTAGCGGCAATATATAAAGGTCATGTTAGAAATTCCTATAATCACATGGCATGTCAAATGCATGTCAACAGAAAACTGGAAAGGGCTATTTCTCTCCACAAATCTGAAATTGTTTTATTTTAAAAATATATATCTGCAATAATTAAAAAGGAAAATAATGAGAAAAAGGAGTATTATTGAACTGTTGATGTCTCAGCGATGCCAATTGTACCAGTACATACCAGAAGTACCAAGGAAGTACCGACAATCTGTCCAATCCTTGTCGCCTTTGAGCCACCCAACTTTTTTCACACTGCAGGCTACGCAGCAGAGCCGGTTGGAAGAGAGTCACGCTCCTCTGGAAGGCACTGGCACCCTGCAGGCACCTGGGAAGTCAGTATAAAACCCTTGTAAACGGCAAGTCGAAGAGGCCCCACCACAGCCCAGGCGGGGCTCACAATGGGCTAATGACGTTAGCGGGATTTAAACTGGTGAACTTCAGCTCATAGGACTCAGTCCAGCAAGCGTCTTTACCAACTGAGCCTCTGGGGACAAAGAGAGAAAGCATTGGTCTTAAGAAAAAACAAAACCATCAAACAATTTTCTCTCTGAATAAAAATGATATAAATAAATAAAACACTGAAATGTAAAGCCATTCTATTTTTCCTACGCATTACTCAGCCCATGAGGGGTGCAAAGGTCACTGTTCAAAACGGTTTATATAGATACTATTACATATATCCAATTAAAACTGAGTTAATATAAACTGTACCGAGGGTTTAAAAAAGCCTGACACCCACGGGACCCATTGTGCGAGGGAAACGGCGAAGGCCTGAATGTGTCCGAGCGTTGTTTGCAGACTGAGTGGAATGGTTACACAAGCACACCATTGTGCTTCTGCTGCAGATCAAGGGCTTTCAGCCGATGCCACCCCCTCACTGATTCAGCAACTTGTGAAGAGTGACAGACCGATCGAGGGCTCCGGACTGCAGAACAGACTGGGCACAACCCAGAGCGCAGAACAGACTGTGCACAACCCAGAGCGCAGAACAGACTGGGCACAACCCAGAGCGCAGAACAGACTGTGCACATGCCAGTGTGCAGAACAGACTGTGGACAACACAGAGCGCAGAACAGACTGGGCACATGCCAGTGTGCAGAACAGACTGTGCACAACACAGAGCTCAGAACAGACTGTGCACAACACAGAGCGCAGAACAGACTGTGCACATGCCAGTGTGCAGTACAGACTACTCACAACCCAATGTGAAGGCAGCAGCAGCAGCCAGCTAACCCGTTCGTTTTTATTCTCCTCCACAAATCCCACCATGTTAATAGGCCCTGACATTGATTTCTTTGAAAAGCGGTTTCAGAAAATGTAATTAATATTGATAAGAGTATCAATACGCGTCAGCTGCTTGTCAGCCGACTGTCTTTTGTCAGATAGCATCGCTTCAGCACAAACTCTGTACAAGATAACAAGGTCACAAAGTTTCACAAACTAAAGGGAAGCCAGTATCTCCAGATCGAACTCAAGCACAAGGTGGGGGAAGGTTAAGTTAATCTCCAAATGTTAACCAACAGTCGACTCAACGGCATTAAACAACGTTTGAATTGAACTGCAAGGTCATGTAGATACCATCGGAGCGAACAGGTCTAATATGGGCCAGAAACCTTGACATGCACGCACATTAAATCAATCCTGAACATAAACATCATTGGAGCATTGCGGATCAGCTGATACCCTACTAATCTGTAACAAAGTGGTAGATTATCTGTCAGAAATCTGGACCAAAACCGGCTGCATTGAAAAGGCGTCTTTGGCTCCTTTTTAAATTTGCTTGGTTTATTGGGGTAAGAAACGGCTGCAGTTGAACTATTGAGTTAAAACTGGTGGAATTAGCTTGCAGCATGTGTGACGGCACCGGCAGTCCTTTGTAGGCTTTCTAATGACTCAAGTGACGGCAAAGGGATTGCACTGCATGGTCACACATCGTGTCCAGACCCACAGGTGATGATGTCATGGCCAGCTGGGAATGACACTAGGACACATACACAACCAGTCTTACCACCTTCATTATCAGCATATGATCAACCTTGTGACTGTGTTGGTTTGAACTGGATAGCTGGCTCAGGACAACCTCTTTTTCTAAAAAAAGAGTAATTTACACACAATTACATATATTTCTATTGGATATTGCCAGTTCAGAACTTTACCTAAATTTCATGATTATTGTTATTATTATTAGTTTTTAGAAAAGATAAAAGAAAATGCCCAGAAAAAGATATCGGGGTGAGAGATATCGGGGTGAGAGATATCGGGGTGTGAGATATCGGGGTGTGAGATATCGGGGTAGAGATATCAGGGTGTGATATATCGGGGTGCGAGATATCGGGGTGTGAGATTTCGGAGTTTGAGATATCGGGGTGTGAGATATCGGGGTGTGAGATATCGGGGTGTGAGATATTGAGGTGTGAGATTGAGAAGGGCAACCCTCAGTAAAAAAGGTTTTTTTTTATTTTGTTTTTTATGTTCCAGGTCATATAGAGTGGTACTCTACTCACGGGTACAAAAGTAGATTTCCACCTTGGATTTGACACTGTGAATTATCAAGGCACACAGACCCATAGGCACATACCAGATGTAATTTATTAGAATTCTCCCAGATTTGAACAGATTTCAGGGTGATAAAGTATAGTGTAATAAGGTTCCCTTTTATCAGATGGCCTTTAAATTATTTTGCTTATCGGCGCAAGTCGCCGTGACTTATTTATTGTCTCTGACTACATGCAGAAAAGCAAGGTGACTATCGGTCTTCGTAGGCAGAGCAAATACGCCCAGACACATATTTTCTCAGGCCACTTGATTGCCACTGAGAGGTTGGAGAAACAATGAAGGTTTGACAAGGCATTTAATAAGGGAAATGTGGGGCGGACGGACGGACGGCGTTTGTCATTACCTGGAGTCAGCTGCCGACTCTCTGTCAACAACTCCGCTTCCAATAAAAGCTCAATTAACGGCGCTGAGCGAAGACTAAAGGAGACCTGCCGCTCCAGCGCCGTCTCGCCGCAGTAATATTTTTGACAACGTTTGCTCGCACCTGTCGCGGCTCAATTACCTAAATAACAACACCTTTGGAGATAAATGGAGGGAGACAAGACAACTAATTTGAGTGTATTTCTACCCCCCACAAGTCCCAAAAGCTGGTAAGTGATTCCGAACACTGTTGTTTTGGTGTAACTTCTCACCGAAACATTCGTCCGTTAAAAATTAGGAGAAGCCAAATGTCCCCTGTGATTCCAGCTTTCGCTCATTCCGTCGTGATTCGGGTCAGTCCGGGGAAGAACTCCAGGCAAAAATAAGCAGAAAAACGTCTGAAGTGAAATGATTCGATCAGAGAAAGCGTGCGCCGCACCGTATTAATGCACCTTGGTGGTAAATCCAATTGTGACCCATGCATCTGCAGCTATGTATTTTTAAATGTTATATTAAAGAATGACAGTCGCCAACACAACCATTTTTTGTGACATTACAAAGCAATGTCTTGCCGTTTTCATGACCTTGGGCCTTTTTTGCCATCAATACAGAATTTACTTTCAAAGTCGTGCATAACTACTTTAATGCTCTTTGAATGAGAAACAGTCTTGCATTCTGTAGGAAAATATCCCAGCAAAAGTAAGTATAATGCTCTAAATTTAATAACTGTTATAACACTTGAAAACATGTTTACAGCAATATTGATTCCTATCCCAGATGGAATTTAGAAATAAAATTCAATTCTAGACAGCCCACAATATGAACAACGCTGGCAATATAGTTTGAGATGACTGTTAAAAAAGAGAAAGAGAGAATAAATCTGCACATCCCGCAGTAAGAAGCCATTCCTCTGTGAATATCACTGAAACCTAGCTATCTAAACCTGCCTTTCTATTCCACATTATATTCAAGAATTCCGTTGTTTCACAGGTTTAACTGTTTTAAAATCATTAAGTTTTGATGGAACGGCTCCCATAGGGTACAAATATGCTGTTGCAAATTTTCTTTTCTCCTTGTTTCTTATTAATAATTTGCTACAAGGTTTTTTTGTTTTTTTTTACTGCAAGGCATTAAGATGAGGCCCTTTACGAAAGTAAATGTTGCACTACAAGTTGCCCAGCGGTCTTCTCTGACCCCTTTCCTAAAAAAATATTTCCTTTAATATCTAACTTCTGACATATTCATTTCAATTTTTAGTATTAAATGGATAATTCCAGTCCCGAATTTCTATCGGTCAATGTGCGTTCCAGCCACGCTGTTACGTACGTACAGTGTACAGATACGCACAGTTTCTCTGGCCGAATGATAATGCGTGATCCACCTCAGAAACAGAGACCAAATGAAAATGGTTTGCGTTGTTCATAGCATATGGTATTGTCTAAACTAAAGTCTAAGATTGAGAGTTGAGATTGAAGATTGAAACTCAGTTCTAGCTAGATAGCTAGAAAATAAAAGTAGTGGCTGTAGTCTAGCCTGCAAATGTTCTAGTTTAT
>JAOYSI010061237.1:0-23836 GCA_025775065.1 Hiodon alosoides
TCTCTCTCTCTCTCTCTCTCTCTCTCTCTCTCTGTCTCTCTCTCTCTCTCTCTCTCTCTCTCTCTCTCTCTCTCTCTGTTGTTTTTATACTTCTCTTAAATTGGAATAGAAGTTCATTTTTTTCCCCCTCTTCTGCAGGACCTTCTGTCAGTTACATGGGGTAACGGATCCAAAAGGAGCCTAGTGTAACTAAGTTATCTAGCCAAATGATATGAAGTCAGTGCAGTGCATTGCCAAAATCAACTAACATGACAAGATTTCGGGTTCGACATACCATCTTATATGGTGACGAGCCTGAGGAGCATATGCTTTTATTTTAGAAGCACCTTTGATTGATCATCATGACTAATGCACTCTAAACAAAAAGCTAGACAGCCTAAAATTTTGGATTATTGGAGATATTTTGTTTTTTTATTTATCTTTCCCCATGTAAGTACTGGCTGTGTACTCATGGTTTCTACTTCTTACTTAAAGTTGATTTCAATGCAAAATGATTAGTTGAATGCTGTGTGCTATTTGTAAATATGCACAGCAATCCATTCGATGTAATCCTTTTTTATCGATACTCCAGACATTTCGTTATTAGGAAAGGGTATTGTAACTCCATCATATTGACTCATAAGAACTTGCAAGAAGCCACTCCTTCTATCAATGCCTTCACTTATCTCTGTAGATGCATTTTGTGTGGCCCTGTTTTGATTCGATGTGCATGTTTCATCCTTATACAGGAGATTTTTAAAAATCTTCTTGTATGTGAAGCTTAAAGTGGTCCTGTTTTTTTGGATGGATGTTTATGGTCCACAGGACACAGGTAGAGAGACCAGCAGGTGCCCTTTGCCAGAGCCACGGGACCTATTTTAAGCATCAACAGATGAGATTTAAAAACTTTCAACTTTAAGTTTGAAAACGTTCAACTTTAAGGGCTTTTCAAGTTTCCCTTCTTAGCTCAGAGCTTTGAGACAGGTTTGCAAACGATGCCTTCACCGCTGTTATCTCTTTTTATTGTAATATTTTTGCTATTATGTGATAATCTGCCTTCTTTTTAAGAAGAATAATACTTGCACTTTGATTAAGTTATGCTGGCACTTAATTGGGTTATATAGCTATTGCCTGCCATTGACAAATAAAAAGTAAACAGTGAATGTCTTGGTTTCTGTTTTCCTGCTGCCAAAAACTGCAACTGCTGCAGTCAGCCTATTCCCTGCTTGATGTGGAGAATGTGCTCCAGAGAGCAACGGTCAGCTGCCAAAATGAAGCTGTCATGTAAAAGTCCAAGGACAATCCACACACTTCCCACACATATTCATACACTTGATCAAAACCAGGACTGCTTTAAGCTTCACATACAAGAAGGGGAAAAAAATTATAATAACGGCAAATACACCATTACAATTTTAATGGTAATACAGTCTAATTAATACATTGTGGAAAAGATTTATGTTTAAAATGCTATCCATATAATACATATTTATCATAGAAACTTTATCAAAGAGTTTTTAATTTGTGTGGTATGTACCTGCATCAGGTAGAAATGATATCTTAAAAATAATTGGTGGACAAGAGAGCTGCTTGGTGTATTGGAAAATTACAAATCTCAAAGGTGCTCAGTGGGAAAATTGGTGTTAATGCCTTTAATTCCCTAGTGTTATACAGAGGAAATTCAATAAACCCGCCACTTACAAAAAAAAGGCTCAAAGGGGCTGAATACATCCTATAGACACAGTAGAAATCTCCAATATATTGCTACTGTGCCACTTTGCAATCTCAGTCTGAATGAGGAACAGCTTTACAGTATGTTTTCTACATTAATGCTAAATATTTCCTTTTTCTTTAGATTTACAGATTTACACAAAATACTAGTTTTTTTTGCTTTGATTTAGAAATCTGGTCGAAGCCATGATAATGAACACTTTTATATACTCAGTAAGTTGTGATGCTGATTAGTCAGTGCCTTAATCACTTGTAGGTTTGCTTATTGTAACACAATACTAGCAGGCTGCCCCAATCATATAATGCCTACATTACAGCATCGAAACCAGCAGATAACATTCTATGGACTATTCCCAGATTCCAGAATGCAGGATTCTCCAAATCCCACATATTACTAAAAAGACCATTAGAGAAAAAGCCTTCAGCAATCTGTCCCTACTGTGAAACAATCTACAACCACACAAAAGGGAAGCCCCAACACTGACAGTCTTTAAGTCATGACTAAAAACCCATTGACTTGCTATATCATACTCCTAACATTTTTTTAAAAGCCTAATTACACCACTGGCTTTTCTGTTTCCTTTGAGTATTGTTTACTGTCTGAATAACTGTCTCAAATTAGCTATAATTGCAGACACAATACTCTGTGTGCCTATACATGCAGAAACTAAAGAGCAAAACTACTGAGGTCTCCTGTTTTTTATTGTCAGGCCTTGTCTGCTTCCCTGTTTACATGTAAGTTCATTTTGGAGAATCATTTCAGTATACATGTATATAAAACAAAACACGATGAAACGAGCAGGGTACTAAATAGAATTTATGAAAGTCATGAACAGACTTAACATTTGGATTGCAAGATTTTATAAACATGTCCTTTAAATTTGAAGATATATATTATGTAAAAAAATGCATTTAAATGGCTCCCATTTGACGAGCTTGAGAAAAGAAATTGTTATTTGAAAATACACTGATAAACTGCAATTGCTTTGTGAGAGCTATTTTCGTTTTTGCAACGACAAGACACAAATTACACAAATATTAATTGCACAAGATGCTCATATGATCAATATATGGTACCATGTCTTTGTTTTATTTGCAGTGCCTGGAAAATTTTGTCATTTAGTTGCTCTAAAGCTTTCAGTCATTTCAATATTTAAAGCTTTTCAGACACTTTAAAACAGGAATTAATATCTTTCTGTACACAATACACAAATTCTAAGCAAAAAGAGATGGAAAATGGTAAATAAATAATTCATATGAATTAAAAAGGAGTAGTATTTCTTGTTTGCACAAGTATTCAATCGCTTTGCTATAGCATGGCTAAATTAATTTAGACCTTAGCCAGCTGAGTTGTTTCCGCACGTGAGCAATCATAATGGCGCCCACGATTACAGAATAAAAACATCTGTCTCTGTGAGGTTCTAGGGTTAGGTGGTGAACAATGAGGATTGAACAAGGATTTTCAACAATATTCACAAAGCTTGCCTTTAGGGCAGGGCGGCATGAACGAAGCCATTCTAAGAAAAGAAAATATCTCAAAACCTGCTGGAGTTTGTGACAAACCATCTAGACTCAAAAAGTGGCAGACAAGAATTGGCGCACGTCTGCCTATCAATACCATCCCTACTGTCAAGCATGGTAGTGGCAGCATTATACTGTGGGGATGGTTCTCATGAGCAGAGACTTCTTAGCACAGTACAGGCGGATCCTACAAGCAGATGTGTTTCTGTCAGCTAAAAACAGGGCAAAATTCACTTTTCAGCAAGATAATGAACCAAAGCACAAGGCCAAAGCTTCAGTTTATCAATTACAAAGGAAATGCCCTTGAGTGGCTCAGTCATACTGCTGACTTGAATACAATTGAGAATCTATGAGGAGTTTTGAAAACCGCTGTCCATAAGCAAACCTCCACCAACCTAGAAGAGAAGATTTGAAAATAGGATTGGGCCAAATCCGGTGTGCAACATTGGTAGAGACTTCCATTAAGTAACGACTTGGATCTGAATACACATACATATCTTTTTTTGTTTAAAGTTTTATTTACATTACTCTTTTCTTATTGTCAGCTTGAGCCTTCCAGTTTTTAAAAATGTCTAAGCATAAATTTAATTGGACATAATCTATCATAGTCTGAATACTAGAATTTTTATACTGTTATAAAGTAGCATGCTGAGATCAGTGTAGAGAAGTCGAGTGTGGGGTTAAGCATCTGTTCATTGCACAGACTCCCTAACAAAAAACAGATGGGAGCACAACCCAGACTCTTGACCATTCGTGCTTCATGTTTTACAACTCACAGCTCAAAACAATAGCCTGTTTCAGGAAAGTCCAGCATAAGTAAATAACAGTCATTGGAGTTTGAAAAAGTAGCCCTTCTCCTTTCACACTTGGCTGTAGACCAGACCTACAGGCATTGCTTGCAGTCAGAATTGGATACAGTTCAAGGGGGTCTAATGCAAGGATTAAAATAGAGCAAAATGCATCACACAGACTAGGTAAGGCCCCTTTGCGGAATCTGACTATTAAAACATTTCCATTGCTTTTTAAAGGGCCAATTTAAACACAGCAAATGAAATAAGACCAAAATACAAAAGACTATTTTAAATTAGTCAATGTTTACTAAACAACTGGGTATGGTTTCGACATTTTTTTAAATTGAAAGACTTTATTTTATTGATACTACGACATAATAACTTGTGAATATGAGATAATAACTCCTTAATACAAGACAAATATGCAAAATATTTTCAGGAGAAATAGTCTGTATTGGAGAAAATTTCAGAAAACAGGCAAGTGTGGAAATCAGATTCAAAATTTAAGGCCATATTAAAACATTTGTTTAATGGAGTAAGACGGTGCATTCTGATCTCAAGGCAACATTATTGAAATGTTCAAAGTGACTTTTTGCTATGTCATGTAAAAGAATATACATGCAGCGCTGGTACATAGAGATCTAGACAGGCCTCAACTGAACAAGAGAAAATGACCATCCAGTTTCTAAGCCTACTCTCTGAAACAATATGGCATAATTATTACCTGAAATCATTGTTTTTCTAGTATTGCTTGTTTATTTCTGTTTCAAAAGTCTGGAGGAATTCCAACAATAATCAGCCCATTGTAGTACTAAAGTGACTGACCTGAAATAAATTAATCATTACAGGGACAGTGTCAGAAGATTGGTACAGCAGATGTAGGAGTCGTTGACAGTTACGGGGGTTTAGGTAACTTGGTTGACACAAAAATGTGCTCTGTTGGAAACAGGTCAAGTAATGCTTCCATAGGACCATATGGTATTCAAATTTGCATTTCTACTTCCGAGGACTTTGGCATGCAAGTTTCCAATTCATCATTGCCATTGATCCTGCGTGACTTTCAATCCTTCACAGGAGTTTGAAAATTCCACTGTGAGCATTACTCTTCATCCATTGAAAGGTAAACAGGTGACTGGTGTGGAAGGCATTCCGTTGCTTATTTGCTTAGCCCTACTGTGGTGGTACTGTGGTAACCCAAGCCTGTAACCGAAGTCAATCAGAATTTAGAAGGCTTATTTCATTTCATGCTGTAGCTAAGAAATGATATACATGTGTGTAAGGACAGAATTTCGTACTTTGATTTTTGTTTTTTGTTAAGGTTGTCAAGTGTGCACCTCACTTCCTTATTGTTTAATTTAAATCAATGTTTGAATTAGTAATGATCTCACTCTGGGATTCCTGGTATAAATCATGTGATAATGGACTCTGGATTATGAGAACCAGGATTTGTGTACCCCTAAGATACAGTGGAAAAAAACAGGATTGTTGAGCACCTGAGAGTCAGGACTGAATACCCATGATATGGATCATGAGAACAAACATGGATCACGTCTGGTCTAGAAAAAGTCTGAAGATTTAGGGGCCTGGAGCATTTTTATTAAACATCAAGTTTTCTCATGGCTTTTGTTTTTTTTAAAAAGTATTTTCATAAATTCAAATTCTGTGGACACTGTTTAAGCCTGTCTAACACAACATGTATATAATATTTGTGTGTTAAACTAATATTTAAAGCAAAAACAATATAGTCTTCATTACACAAGCCATTCAATATTTCACAACACCAGCATCATCATTGAAGTTACACATTTGGAATTTCATTTAAAATTACTCAGTTTGGAATCTACAGATGTGCCAGTGCGTCTTGGATTTTTTTCCATGTCACCCATCGATATGCGCGGGGAGGGTGAGGAAGTACGACAATCCTATTCGCCTTCCAGCCACCCGTCTCTTTTCCACACTGCAGGCTACACAGCCCGCATGAGATTGGACGACATGTTTCTTTGATTTCCCTCTCTGAGTGAGTTGAATAGGCTGGGGCAGGAGTGGACTGCAGCAAAGGAAGTCCCTTTCTGATCGCGCAAGGTTCAGCGCAGATTGGAGAAGAGACATGTGTGTGTGTCATTCTCCTGCTCTATGATGGATTGGCATCCAGTCTCTCCAGTCAAGGAAATCATTGATCAGAAAGTACCTATACAATGAATTAATGATCTTTAATTAATTAAATAACTTCGTTGTTTAAAGTAAATCATTTTCAGAGGGAGAGCCTTTGGAACAGTTGTGTTCTTTGAATGTTTCTGTGCCTCTTTCTGAGAAAATGAAGACTTGTCTTTGAAAAATAACAAGCTGGTGGACACATGCATGGTGAACAGCCGATGGTTTGCAGGTTAAAGACATCTATCCTAACGCTGTGTCTATCCTCTGTAGCTTCTGAACTGTTGTCTGCAGCTGTTGTCACTCTCGCTGAATAACCGAACAGCTGTTGTCACTCAAGCTGAACAACTGACAGAATGAGACAACCTTTTATGGAACCTCTGGAGTAATTATCCCGCATCTGTACTTCTCAAATTAACGGGTGAGGTTCTCAAGGAATAGGACAGATTCAGAGCCAGAGGGCTGCTCAATGGGATTCAACAACCTATACAATATGGTAGTGCAGGCAGTTTACAGAGGAAGGGATTTTATTTTTTGATACTGTAAAGATCCCAAAATCCCACCTCTCTGTCAGCATGCACAGCAGAGACAGAGGAAGTCTCTTTAGAGGATCACCTGCAGCCCTCCGAAGATAAAATGCAAGAGTTCTTCAGTCGAGGTAAGCAAGCCATGGGAAAGGCCTGTCATGGTTATGTGATAAATAGCCTGCAGTGGAGCCAAGCCATTGTGACACTGTGTACAAAAGTAAGCCAAGGGGATCATTGATCACTCTGCCACTAACTGGGGTAGCTGCATACCTAGACATGGTGACTAATGCTGGAGGTATGTTCTGGCTAATGTAGATTAAGTGATAGACTGACTGGGGCTCCTGTGTTTAAAGTCATTCCTGGGGGTAGCTCTATTAATGTTGGATGTACATTAGATATTTAACTGTCAACAACAACAATAGGCATATGGACTTTCCTCCCGCTTCATAATGAAATAATTTGACAGTTGTTTGAACTTTCATGAAATTTTGCTTTATTGTCTGTGAGAAAATGGATAGGAGTTCTTTAACATTTAGATTTGGCATGTTGCTTCAGTAATATATTAAACATTCCCATGAGAGAGGAAATGATTTCTTTCAGAGGTGATTTTAGATAATAAATAATATAGACATGAATGATTTTAATTTTAGGATTTATTGTAATGATATTTACAATTTAAAATGTTCTTTTCTTTTCCTGAAAATTTATGTTAATTCAACTTTATATTCATGTCAGCATTCTTAACTTCTTAATTTCTGTCAAAGGGAATGCTATATCCTCCTGCACCTGGTTACAATACAGGGCTGGTTAACTTATGTGGATAATGCATTATGACCCTTGAAATTTTCATTGACTGTGATATTTGTTTAACCTCACATCACTGTCGGTCTGCTCCCGTGACCCATGAAATGGGCTTTAACGACCTGAAGCTTGCATGTCAGGCTGTATCCTCTTTACTCATCCGCTTGACCCCCTCAAAGAGGCAACTGTTCCCATCCAGGCCCTCCGATATCCTATAGTAGGGCTTTGTTAAGATCCAGTGCTGTAAATATTCAGAATTTTTTCCCCCCATAACCATGTTTAAACTTTTACAAAGAGCAAACAGATCACTGACTGCACAAACCATTGACCACACAGCCCACTGAATACACAGATCACAGACCACTGAACACAGAGACCACTGGGCACACAGATCACAGACCACTCAACATACTCATCACTGACCACAAAAACTACTGGCCACACGGTCTACAAACCATACACCCTCTGGCCTCAGAGACCACAGACCATTTGCCACAGAGGCCCGTGGCCACGCAGACTACTGACCACATAGATCACTGACCTGCTGAGAAAGTCACACATCCCAAATACTGGCGATCAGGATGTGACCCCTCTGCTGCAGTCCACTCCAGGCCCAGCCTACGGTGAGGCGGCTCTTTAGCTCACTCACAGTGGGAAATCAAATAAACGTGTCATGCTGCAGGAGCTACTAATTCTGCTGGCCTTTAAAACACGGGTGATTCATTGGAAGTGAAACAAGCAGAGATTAATTAATATTTCAACCATAATCTTATTTCATTATTGTGTCTATTCTTGTCCTCCTTTGACTATTCAACAACTTTACATTAAAGAGAGTCATTTCTCTGTCAGGCTTTCTGTCATGTTACACACGGCCATAAAATATTGATTTATAGTCAGCTATGTTGCTGCCTTTGAGTCCAGATGTGAATGACATCTTGGTAAATGCAGCTCTTTGATAGCAGTGGGATCAGGACCATACCAATAAGTCCATTGTTTGTTTTTATTTTTTTAATGTCTATTTCTAAATGAATTATATAACAGTATTTTGTTGGAAAAATCAATGACCTGTGATGTTAAATCTTTACAGATGGGTTATACATGGATAATATATTTTAAAAATATTTTATGGATGCTTCAAACGGAGAACATGATAAATTTTTTTACTTTTCTGGACTCACTGCAGGGTTTTTTTTTTTTTTCGAAATATTTTTCTCATTTGATTTCCAGTGTTTTTGGATGAATATTTTGTGTTTGTGTTCTTATTATAGGGCAGAAAAGTGCACTAACAAATATGTATTCAACAATTTTCGTAAATAGTAAAAGTGACTGTCATATTCAACATGATGGAGTACTTGGATGTTGCTCTGGCTTCAATTACAACGATGATTTGATATATTACCCAAAAGAAAAGCTGTAGATCAGTACCAGGAGATCTCCTAACTAGACAGTCTTTGAATATTTAGGAAGTGGTCTAGGATAGCTGTTTTGGATTGTTATTTCTAGGGAATGGCCCTCGATGGACCGATAACTTGTTCCATGATACCTCAAACTGTTATCGTTTGATGTAAATGGAAATGCCATGATAGCAGTTGGCAGTCTAAAGGTGGAAAAGTTTACTTTTGTTAGTGTATAATACGGAAAAATGCGCCACTGAATTTAATAGAGATGTAAATTAACAACAACAGCAAAGGCTCAAATAGCACATAGAAGAAATAAGGTTGATTGTTGACGAATGCAAAATACATTTTTCAAAGTGTTTGCTTATGGATGCAGCTTCAACTTTTTAAAAATGTGTCAGGATCAACCCTACTTTTGTCACTTTTGATTTTTGTCTCATTTAATTTTGTCAGACATTGGACTAAGTTTTTGTGTGAAATGTCCTGTGGCATTTGACATCTTAAACATGAAAAACAAAATTGGGGACTGGGAAAATTGTCATGCAGCAATGGTGTGGAGGATTAAAATATTAATATATTAAAGATATTCCATGAAGTCCGTTCTTTTGTCTTTGTCAAAGGCACCCCTGAAGGTATGCAACATTATTCTGTTTCTGTTAATTCCCTATAATTTTTGGAAAGGATTGTCAGTGTCAGTTATTTCCTATTGCACTATATATTGTAAACTGTCAGCTTTTTATGGTTTGGCAATAATATTTGGTGGACTGTAGATACAGAATCTATACATATTCCCTTGCAATATATTTAGCACCCCAATGCTATACTATAAGAAGGATTTGTCCAAGGAACGGTCTCGGCCACAGAACTGGCAGTAGTGACTGTCTGACAGTGTTACACCAACAACTCATTAAACAAAACACTGTTAGAGTTAGAGTTGGGGTTAGGGTTAGGGTTAGAGTTAGGGTTAGGATTAGGGTTAAGGTTGGAGTTAGAGTCAGAATCTGCAATATAACTCTCAGTGGTAATTCTAAGACAATGTGGCACTAAAAACTAATTAAACAAAACACTGTAAGGATGTGTGACACCCAGTAAGAGACTAATTCTTTGAGCAAGCAGTTTTCAGAGGGAGAGGCCAACTTTTCTCCTACCATCTCAAATTATCCTGTCAAGCATATATACTGATGATATTGCCCTCTGGCATGATAAATATTCAGAAGTCTCAGTAAATTATACAGGATCATGAGGGTTTTCTGAAATGAATGGTCTTTAACCTGTTGCAATAAGCATCATCCACAAAAATGTTATGGTAATCCCTCTCCATTTTTTACTGAATGTTTTGTTGCAGTATTAGGTGTTCATTCATATTGTGGAAAAATGAGAAGGAAAATTGTTGCTTTTGTTTCATTGAATATGATTGTATTATTTTCCCCATGAAAAAAACGAATAACTTAAAAGCTTTAATTGATGAAACTTTAATTTATCTTGCAGTGAAAACTGAATTGGAGACAGGATAGTCTTCAGCTATCGTTGACACACTGGGCTAGAGTAGATTTACTGTTAATGTCGCGTATGCTGAGAAGGTTGCATGATTTATACATTTACCTCAGCTGAGTTTCTTTGCTGCTCCGAAACCCGAGCCTCCGCCTCTTGTATTGATATCATGTTTTTTCTTCTATTTTCAGTTTCTTGGAATTAACCATATTCTTCTCTGTCACGGCTAAAATGAGAGAGAATTAGTTCCCAACCACAGACCTGCTGAAGAGAAGGAACAAGGTCATTGTGCAGGAAAGGCATGGAAGCATGTCATTTTTCCCTTGTTTATTCCTGCCACATTTCCTGTATGCGAAGGTGCACCAGCCTGATGCCAGAGAAGTGATTTGCAGTCTGAAAACACTGGTTTTAGGTACATTTGAAACGTTAATGTGGAAATATAATCTCTTAAACTCTTGATAAATAATGCATGATTCCTATTGCAATTCAAACTCTTGTGGTAGACCGAAAGTCTTGAATACACTCTGATGTCAGAAAAGGTCCTCCCTGTGTCTCTAGGTATTTTTCTGTAGGAATAATGCATCGACCGCTCTCAGCACAGGCTCTGATTCCTATAATGGCTCTTTGAGAAAACTATGTTTCGTTAAAAGGGGTTGTTTTTGTTGAGTTCCCCATCGATATGTAACACTGGCAGAGCCCAGACAGAATGTGGAATTACCTCAAACACCTGCATCTGCTGTCCCTCTCTGTCTCCAACATTTGTTTGCAATAAAATCCTCAGTGAGGAGAATAGTGTGTGACAGGTCTGCTCACCTTATTATGCCCTATGCTTGCTTTTCACAGTTGAAATATATTCTCCTTCCTGGCAAGCTATCTGTTAGACTGCCATGAAAAATAAAGAACGTTGACTGAGGTCAAATTTGTTATACGGAGTGCTTTGCCTTCATGGAATTATATAGAGGGCCTTTGTTGTGACAACCAAAGGTGGAAGCTACAGCATTCCTGAGATTATTCTGTTAAAAAAGAATAATAGTTCAAAAGGAGATTGCTGAACTCTCTATTTCCCTATAGCTTCACCCATTTGGCAAACCCCACCACAAAAAACCTGTCTAAGTAAAAAAAACAAAAACCCTTTCTACTGTCTAAGTAAAAATAAGATTTGAATTCTACTATTCCCTGAAAATAATGTTAGATCTCTGAATTAGTTTGATGCTAGTTTTTACCAGACTACTAGATGTCTCCGATGTTGATACTCTGTCCTTGGTGTTGGGCTTATCATCGAACACGAGTTTCCCCTAATGTGTGCCATGTGTTTAATGTTAGATTTTATCTGCCTCATTAAAATTCATTCAAAACTAGAGAGTGGCGAAGTGACCCGAATCAGTTCTGACCTGGATAATGAACGGAACACATGGCTGAAGCCGTTAGCTTCCAGTTGTAAGATGGCTTTTTCAGATAATGTTGTAAATTCAACAAATACAAATTAGTCAGCACAGCCGGGTGGCTGATAAGACGAGACTTTTGAAATGATTTATTTGGAACATACACGAAAATGTTGAGAATATCGGGGCGGCATCAGACAAGAAATGCAAAGTATATTTTTCTTGTTCGACCTTTCACCATCATTATAGCTCAAATAACATTCTGGTCTGTGATTGACGTACATATAACTGCATCATAATTGAATAACGTATCTATCTATGATATCTATGTTTTAGAGATATGACTCACTGCACTGTAAGAAATAGATCTTCAATAATGACAGACAGCTGTTTGTCTGAATTTATGCACATTTAGTCTTTGGGTAACCCCTGATTCAAGTGAAAACATTATCTTGAGAATCTTAATAAGTTCCTTTACTTATTCTCCTGCTGTCTGCTGTGAAGTCCAGAACTCTGCTATGAAGACCGTGAACGTTTAAAATTATAGGAAAATCCTCTAATGCCTCTGGTCTCTTAATGTGTAGTGGTATATTGTGTCTTAGCGGGGCCTTCTTTAGTCAACATAACAAGCAAAATTTGAATATGTCACACTAGATTTCGAATGTTCTATAAAAAAGGGAAAAGCAAGAGCAGTTGGCCAAGCAACAAAAACAAAAAATGGCAATGAACTTGTCTTTCGATAGGGCAATGGGACAGAATTTGAACAGCTTTTTTGTTAAGGTTATAAATGGATTCCTGTTAAACGACAGAAGCAGGCAAGCAAGCAAGCAACTGATTTTAAGCAATGTGACATCAAAAAGCTGAATATCCGGGCGCCGATAAAGATGATTCATCTCATTCAACATTAGTAAGACCTTAAGCTACAGGTGTGTTGTCGGTGCACATGCCTCTGTCTGCCTAAAACCCTAAGGTGCTTCCCTGCACTCACTACCTCATATTTAGTCACAAATGGTTTGCCTAAAATCCTGATTTGCTTCCTTGCATTTACAATCTCATATTTAGCCACACATGGTTTGCCTAAAATCATGAGTGGTTTTCCTACACACGCATAACCTCATATTTAGTCAGGAATGGTTTCCCTAAACTCCTGAGGGGTTTTCCTGCACTCTTATCTTTCGTTTTCTTCTTTTTTGGTGTACTTTCAAGATTTCGTCCCAGAGTATATTATATATGTGTGCAAATTTTTATTTATATATTTTTGTTTACTCTGTGTACAGCAGCTTTTTGATTAAGTAGTAATATTATAACTATTACTTTTGTTTTACTAACGCATTGGACCTTATTGGGGATCACCGGAGTTTATTTCACTTTTGGGGACCACATAGTCGCTGTAGCTATGATTATGGATATTGGGTTAAATTATGCCACTCAAATAGTTTGCCTTTTTGTAACTTCATTTATTTATGTATACGTTTAAAATACAGTCAGTTATTCAAGACAACTTTAATGTGGTGTAAGACACAGAAGAGCTGAAAACCAAAACGATGCAAACAGGTATTTAATCCTGAATCAGGTTCTGATAAGAAATCGATCAAAACACAAGCAGGTTCTCCGTCCAAAACATTCCAAATCTTGAACACTCACGGCACTCAATATTTTCAACACCAGTACCAGTCCCAACTACACATCCCAACAGCCATTGCCTCCAGCTGTACCAAATACACAGCTGAGCACTATTGGCAATCAGCAGGCAAGCACTGAATTTCAGGCAGGTAACCCTTTGTTCCCTCTGTTGTGACACACTACAAAATATGTTTCAGAGTGTGGTGAAAGTCTGGTTCCTGTATTCAATATTCAATAATCTTGCAAATTGCTGACTAAGAGATTTTATGCGTGGAATCTAATGCAGAAAAATATAAATAATGAATGTAGCATTATGTTTGGGAAAATTTTGTATTTTGACTTTCTTCGTTTCTACATACACAACTGAAACTGCCCCAGTAATATTCGAAATGCTCTGGCACAGAGTTCCAGGGCAATCGACACATTTCTGTGAGCTCTGCTTTCCTTACTTAGTCCAGAGAGAAAGCTGTGAATCGTAGTCTGACCTCTCACAGACACATGCTATATTTGGAGCAGCAGTCTCAGATCTACACTGCCAGGTCTCAAGAAACTAACCTTTCTGAGCTTAACAAACACAACCCCATATAATTTAGAGAGCGGGAAGACACGTTGCTAGCACCGTAGTGAAATTTATTTTGTAGAGCTTCAGAGTGTATTTGCTGAGAAGAGTTACCCATTTTCTGAACCTGCTACCAATTGTCTGATTTAAATCAGTGGAAAAGAGTTCCTTACATTTTTTTGTATTCATACAGAGAACAAGGGACTTGGAAGATTTTGGAAGGGTGCACACTTAACAGCTAAATTAATTTCCACAAACTCATTTTCCTTCAAAACAATTCATTCTACATTCAGCGTTACTAAGGAAGGTTACATGTTTAGTATCTATGCCTGCTTGTGGACTGGCCTTGTCACTCTGCATTTATTTTCTGTGTATGTGTGCAGATGTGACCTGCACTGAAGTAATGAGCAGTTCTTTGCTTTGTGGAAATGTCAAGTACCTCTCAATAAAAAGCCATCAAGCTATTTAAAAAAAGTAGTCTATTTAATAAGCCTCTAGAAAACTGCTATAAACAGATAGCATATTGCAACAGGGACCTTTCATCCTCCAAAGCCCTATTATTGTATATGTTTAATTAGCAAGCTTTAAAAATCAGGTAATATGTTGACACGATTAAGACATTGCTTAATGTTCATTGTGCAAAACATGTTATCTGGGGTGAACAGAGGACAGTTAATACGCTTTGGTGCTATTGTGAGGTTTTCCATTTTTCCTACTTCACCTTCATTTTTAACATAATAATTCAATAATCTATGTCTTATATATAACTATGAATTCAACCCAATTAAGCTTTGTATTGTTATTGTTTCTCTCTTTGCTCCAAAGAAATGCAATGTCTGGGACTGTTATATTCAGTCCTGATTGCAGTCATATGATTTAGATGAACTACAGCACAAAAATAACATGGGGAGAAAATAAACGGTCCTGAATTTCCTTCACCGCTAATGAGGATGTGACAGCGAATGTCCTTGAAGTCGAAGAGAGGCTTGGAACATACTGGTGCCTCAGATTAGGATCAGCGAAACCTGGAACTTCCAGGAGTGAATGGAGCCCAGAATGGATGAACATATCCAGGCCAAGGGAGAGTGGTGCTCCCAGACTAAGACCTGGCAGGGAGTGGCCTGTAATAAAACCCATGCTTATTCCTCTGGGGGCTTTCTTCCTCATCTTCTCCATTGGGCTTCAGTTAAATTCTTACATTCTCCTATTCACGTAGCATTGTCAAAAAGTCCCGAAATTATATTAACTGTCCTCTCTCAGGCTGAAAGTGCCAGACGAGGGCTGACAGACAGGCCATGGAAAAATCTTTTCTGGGATTCTTTTGGAATAGTATGCGCAAATGTTCCCTGCTTGTATTAGTGTGAATTGTGGATAATCAATAGACAGAAATACCTGACAGTCGGAAAAATGAAATAATTTAAAATATCGAATCAAAATAATAGATTTATAACAAGAGCTTGGCGGGAACCATAAGTGAAAGCCGTCCAAATCTTTTGTTAGTTCACACATTAATGTCCCTTATTGAGATCTTTTTGGTCTTCCACAGAAAGCCAAACTTGGAATGAAGATCTGACAGAAGGAAGTAAGTTCTGGAACAGAACAAAAGAATCCAACAGTGTTCTGAATGATTATTTTTTATTAGTTTAATAAGTTTTACTTTGTGTGTAATGTCCTCTGCTATGGACATGGTATCATGCCATCAGAGAATCCCGTTGGTGTCCTGTCGAATATGTGTGTAACAAGTAGCCAGTGTTGAGTGGTGTAACTACCTGATAACTGTGAACAACTAGAAAAAAAATCAGACCATGAAGTATGGAACACAACATGGACATTCCTTGGCTCAAAAGAACAGGCCCTTTAGAGAATTAAAATGACACCATCATTTCGACCAGCCTGACCTTATTATCAATTTTGTTATATTGACTTTACAAGCAGTCCCTGACCAATAGGTCCAGTCTTACATTAAGAATCTTTAACAGGATTTTATTTAAACGAACATGTAAGTGGACCTGGTTCCACAAGATATGGAAAGTAAAATTTGAATTTGAAAACATATCTATAAAAATAATTTATGTGCATATGAAAAGCAACTGACCTCATTCAGTACTGAAAGGAGAGAGTAAGCAATCCGTCAGTATGAAGTCATAGTGTACTTGGGTTTGTTTTAGTCGGTTGTCAGTTGTTTTAGCCAACTTTGTCTTTAAATATGCAGTTCCTATCATTTTCTTAAATGCACCACTGTGCAAAACTTTTAGTCTTCTGTAAAAAAATGTAAAATGAAAAGTTTCTAAATATAAAAAATACTATAAAGGGTGGTAAACAGTAAGATAATTTAAAAATTCAAAATGAAATATTTGGTGTGTCCACCCTCTGTCTTTAAAACTGCATCAATTCTCTTAGCTACACTGTCGCACAGTTTTATAAGACAATCAGGTATGATTAAAGTAGATGTTCCAAGCATCTTGGAGAACTTGTCTAAGAACTTTCTACGGAATTGTTTGCTTTCTCCTGTCTGTCCTGGTAAACCCATGGTTGAGATCAGGGCTCTGTGGAGGCGATACCTGTTTTGTTGCAGAACTCCGTGTTCTTCTTTTGGAAAATGAATGTTTGGAAATCAAAAAAAAAGGCTGTTTTCTGCTGAGACACTAATGCAGACAATACAAATACAAACAATAAACATCAAAGACAACAAGCTAGGGTGCCTAAGACTTTTGAACAGTACTGCATTCAACAAAACATTTAGTCCACATTTAGTCCACCAATAACATCTTATTTGGGCTAAATTCTTAAAACAACTTAACAAAACAAGTCTTCGTCTAAAACAAATCCTTTGACAAGAAAAGAGCGATTTAAAATGAAACTAAAATGCAATTGAGGAGAATGGCAAGCCCCAGTGTTAACCCATGAGCTCATGCCTTTGAGCAAAGGGAGCCCCCCTTGAGCTTCATGGAGCACTGATGCTGTGAAGAGTACGGACAGCTACCTGCTACTGTAGAGTGTGAATTGTGATGCTAATTTTCAACCCATTCCTTTCAAAGACAAACATAAAACTGCAGGTGAAGCAAGTCACTACTTGTCAATGTAATGCGAATTGTCACCTGTGGGACACCGAATGTGCTGTGATGGTTATGCTAGATTGAGTGATGCATTTTATTTCCATACTTCAGCGAATTACAGAAATATATTCACACATTCTGTCATATATTTATATTTTTGTCAGCCAGAATGAACACATAATATGACGGATTAGGTGACATTGAAGCGTTGGATAAATCCTTTTTTTTTTTGCACCCGATGTCACGTCTCTGAATTTCCGTGGCTCAACAAGGTTTATCCCCATTCGCAATATGATTGACACTATGGTATTCACTCAGGTTGACACGATGTGTGTTATGTCCCAGATGCACTCAGAGCCATGCCCTCGGCAGTGTGTTTTGCATGTGATGTGCTTTACAAAACCCACTGCTTATTATGCTTAAGTTTAGAAATGCATAATGATTTTTATTAGATTGATGAAAACGTGTATTTACATAACCACGAATAAAATAGGATGTACATAAATGAGCTGTCTCATTTTCCCAGCATTAATTGCCCCATGCCTTCCTCTCTCTCCATCAGAGTTCTGTCGCATCAGACGGCTACAGTGTCCATGTTTTCGGATGTTTCTCGGTCGGTGAAAGGTTGTAATTCACTTTGGTCCATAGTAAAACGTGGAAGAAGCTATCTCCCCCATTAAGCAAGGCTAATAAGACCTCTCCTTTAAGGAGAAAGTGGGAGCAAGCGAGCTAGGCTACGGCGCTGCGCGCGGAGGATTGTCTCTGGCTCAACGCCCGTCACCCTCACTGACGTTGACCGATATGCAGCGGCACTGCTTGACCCGCTGGACCTTGCGGTATCTGAAGGCGGGCTGCAGCCCGGGGCAGTCCAGCTCCACAGTGAGGGTGGTGAACCGCTGTGGCCGGCAGAAGGCGCACGACTGGAAGGACTCCTGCTCCTTCTTGACGTGGCGCGGGATGTAGAAGGAGTTGCACTGGCCGTAGCAGAAGCGGTTGATGACCGTGCGGCTCTGGCAGCCCTCCTCGCTCACTGTCTGCCGCAGTGGCTGTGTCTTGCACCAGTCGCTCTTTAGGTACTTCCTCTCCGTCACCACCAGGGCCTCCTGGCTGGACGCCAGCACGTCCTGCTTGCGCGTCCGTCTGTCTGATGTGTTGGTGTTACCTTTGTAAGGGGAGGGGATGGAGCCCTGGGGTCGGTTTTTCCTGGTCTCAGCCAGCACACACAAGACTCCAGCCAGCAGGACAGATAGTGTGACTTTCCAGTACATCCTTTAAAATAAGAGAATCACAGAGAACAATAGGAATAGTTAATAACAATTATCTCAATTTAAGGACAACATAAATATATAATATAAAGGAATCATTCATCAATCAAGGTTACTTATCATCCCGCCAAAAATTCTGTTTCCATACATCACAGTGTAGTTTATTTACTCAATCAACAATGTTTCAGGATCAGTCAGGGTGTAAACTGTAAATTATGTTCCTTGTTATTCCTTGTTTCCTAACCACATATCAATGCCGTATATAATGACGTCACTGGCCACCACTCAAGCAGCTAATATCTCTTTAAAACAGTCCACACTATGTTAAGTATGTATACTTAATTCAACCCTTTGCCTCTCTTAGATCCCAGAAGAGCATTCTCCACAGCTAACTGCCTCGTCACAGATAACCCCCCTGTTGCAGATAACCTCTCTGTCCAGACTCCTTGCATTCTCAGACCTGACGGTGTCTCAGGACGCACACTGGAGAGTCCAGCGTTCTCTGCTAGGGAGTGGACGTCATCATCAGATCAGGGAGTAAAGGAGCGCAATAAAACTATATAATAATGGCAAACATGTTCTCACATCAGTCTTCAGCAGATGCAGAGGGCTTAGTTCAAAATGTAGCACTGCACTGTCTTCATTGAATTAAAAATGTAGCAAAAGTTTTTGTGATAAAACAATATAAAAAGCCTGTTTCTTGTTATTAATATTGGGTCTGACCACATGACAAGGGTTGGATCACAGAAAAGCATGTGGAAAAGATTATTTATTTTTACTTCTGGTGGTGAGCTATTTCCCTTATTTATGGTTTAAATGTTCAAATGTTCATTTACCGATATAATGGTTGATCAATAACTTTACAGGTAATTGCCACAAATGTTGGTAATGTTAGCCGTCTCCAAACATATTACGGTAGGTTTCTATGATATCAGTCAACAGACACTTCAGCCTGTAGGATTTATACAATATTCTATTACCCTCCACACAATGCAGCCCAAGCAGGGCATGGGAACCCTAGTTCAGTCAGCTGCGAACCGCCGGGGCATCACATTAGTCGCGTTATCACCTGTACATACGGCGGGTGGGTGGGCCGGGGCTTTGATCCCCGCGACCTTTAAACCACAGAGAGAGACTGCCTGGGAGCCGCGTGAAATCATTCGGAAGGGAGCGTTTCTCCCGGACAGTGCTAATTTAACTTCTCGTCCCTATAGTGGCAGTGTTGCGTTTAATGCAGCCCACGGGATTATGTGTGACTTGTTCTTAATGCCCAATACGAGTGTGTTCCTGATTGATTTCATGGCTCACTCATGTCCTTGGTGTTTGGGAAATCTTTTTTCTTAGTCGCTTCATTAAATAAATAAACAAACAAAGGCAATTATCAAGGTGCAGCTCTTGCGCTTGAAATGCTGCACAGTGTGGCGGAAATTGCACTCATGACAGAACTAATTGGAAAATAAAAGTAGAATATTTGATGGAACCAATTCCATTCAATTAGTCTCAATCTAATGCAATCTAACTAGGTTATATTTAATTGAAGATTGAAAATGTTTTTCTCAATTCATCAAAATGCAATTCATGATTAATTAATTAAATGCAAAATGCAGCCTTTTAAGATTTTATTTGGAGTTTATTTTTAGTATTTTTGCAGTCTGTTTATTGAGTTATACTATTTAGGTTTTGCTTTTTCTTACAAAGCTTAATACTAAAATGCAACCTTATTTGACAAATGCATCGGGCATTTAGTCGGTCTAGCTGTCCAAGACCTTTTCACATACTTTTCTCTCTCTCTTAACCTTCCTTCCTCCACTATAAAACAGGATAATTGTAGAGTTCCAACTTAACTGAGTCCTGTGTCCTGGGAACAAACCTCACAACGATGCCCACTTCTCATCAACGACTGAAAGAAGTGCCTCAGAATTGCAATTCACCGACTCCTGCAGGTCTCAGATTCTATAGCAGCCTGATGCTATTTATTTTCCTTCCTTGCCACTTCGCAGTGCAAACCCACCTTCTATCCTTCTTTCTTTTGTACAGCTGCAGTGATAAGGAGGTTTTAAACAGATATAAACAGAAATCCAGGATAGTGTGCGGCCTATAAACTTTCGCCATTTTCTACCATTTGTCAGGAATATTGTGTTCTACAGAGTTTGAATTAAAGGTCCCTTCAGGGCAGACAAACTCTGACTGTTTGGACTAGAAATGATAAATGCACTTTACATTTACTGCTTCAATCCGTCATGGTTTTAAAATGTATGTAAGCATGATATGGTAGCCCCGGACTGCTTTGCTCATAAATATCACTGCAAGACAAATTGCAGTTAAGGGCTAGGATGGCACACATTGAAAAAGGAAAACAAATCTCCTGTTCTCAGTCTTTTTTGTGAACCCCATTAGAGACTTAGCGACCACTGGTGATAAATCTTCCAGTGACAGCGGCGAGCTGTCTGTCAGAAGCACAATCCCCTCATGCAGAGGCTACATTCCTAGGGAAGAATGAGATCAGTACAGCACTTAAGATGACTGACATACAATTGTGCTGCCATGTGAAAGTCAGTCTAATGGAAATCTTTAGCAATGTAATAAGCTAATAAGGAATAAATATGTATTTGGACTATTCTTTTATTGAAATATGTTGTATTTTCGAATGACACTGTATCTGACTCTTCTCTGTTTAATGCATCTAAATATGAATATCAACAACTGTAATATTGCCCTTTATTGCCATGTCAATATACATGCCATGTCATACAATGATTATGATGAAGATAAGAAGAAGAAGAATGCAGTAAATTATATACTGAATAGACCCCAGTAATGTGCGATTTAATTAATTTCCATTTTGGGTGTTATCTCTTCCCCTTTGCTCAGGCTCTGCTGTAGTAATTGTGTCAGATAGCCGAGTTATCTCTTCTCAGACAGGTAGGTAGGCTGACCTTGTGGGCAATCTTCAATTGGGCCTGGAGGCAATTTATAAACACAGGCATGCAGTAGTCAGCTCAAGAAACACTAATGATTTACTAATCTTTCACTGCTGCACCAAAGGACCCGATTATGATGCACATCATCCATCAACAAGACAGCTAAACCAGATACTTAGCATGGTTGCTTATAAAGTGTGTGGTGCCATACAAATTAACTAAGTATCAATAAGTTAATTCATGAAAAAATGCAAATAATATAAGAATTTTACTTCCAATTAGCCAAACCTCCAATTATTAACCCGCTAATCACATTTAATAAAATTGTATTTAATAGTGTTTTCTGTTTTTTGAAAGTATATTATTTCACGGCCACTTCAAACCAAACACATCCCTATTCCTCTTATATACAAACTTCCTCAGCCAGCACCAGGTTTTCGTACTAATCAACAGCAATGTAAAAGAGAAGAAATTATATATAACAGTTCACAGGTTGAAATTTGAGTTCGTACAAAATGACTTCTCTCACAGACCAAATCTACTTGAAATGCTTTCGGCAGCATTGTAGGACATTCTTGTCATCAATCTAGATACCCTCATGTTTGACTATAGTTCAGACAAAATGGAATCACTGATGTCCCAGAGAACATGCTTCAGCATTGATACAAGGATTCTTACAATCAGAATAATTTCTGCACGATTATACAAACACCCAAAATCATGGTGATAGTGCTATTAATCTATGAAGGTTGATATTAAACAATGTTTTTCAGCTTCCAAAGCTTTTATCTAAATGGAGTGAGCAGTGGAAATACCAGGGCTGACAGAAAAGGCTGCCCCTTAACCTTCTCTACCATCTAACAGTTCAATCAGCCTTTCTTAATCAAAGGGAGCAGAGGGGTCTGATGGTGAAGTAACTGAAGTTGTAATTGTAAGGTTGCTGGTTCACATCCCATCCCTGTGCAAGGTAGTTAACCAAAAATTGCTTGAATATACATCGAGGTGTAAAAATGATCGCAATATCAAAAGTCAATTTGGGATCGTGGAGAGCCCTGTTAAACTAAATAATACATCAATAATACATGATCATCAGTATACCTCGAGACAATGCACTTGGGTTCTCTTCACTGTTCACGAGAAAAACGGAAAGAAAAACCAAGAGGATCCCGAAATGCAAGGGGTTGACCGCAATGCACGCCGTTTGAAGTACTTAGACAACTTTTACTTTGTTTGGAAATATCCGTCAGGTAAGGTCATCTGTGGCAGCTGCCTCTGACAACTTCAACTCACCGTTGAAATAAATCAGTCATAATAGCAAGCTGCATGTGAATCCCCTGTACCAACACCAGCCCTCGACTCACACTAAAAAGGAGCCTACCATTAACCGGACCAACATTAGTGGGATTTTAATTGCGGCACAGCAATATTGACAAGAGACGCTGACACTGAGCCCAGACAGCTGTTCACAGTGGCACTGAGAGAAAAGGAGCAACTGGATCCAATCAGGACAGGAATGAACGTTAGGACTGGGGAGTATAAATTGAATGTGAAGTAATTCCACATTCTTTGGGAAACTAAACTCGCACGCATTACAAAGGGCGGTGTAAAAACATCAACAGCGTCTGAATGGCTCCTGTGGCTGAGCCCAGTGGGCTATCGTTTGTGCCAGCATTTCTTTAATGTGGCTTCACCCATGCTCATGCACTTTTTCTTTATTGTGTTACAGAAAAGGGGACCTGCGGTCAGACCCTTTTGATCAAAAAAAAAAAAAAAAAAAACACCCCAAAAAATGAAAATAAGAAAATCCTCTTTGCTAAACAAACTATTTTTGCTAGGTGGAACAGTAATCAGCTTTGTGACGAATTACAATGACTCAGATCACAAACCCCTCTAGCTCCCACATACACTAGACCAGAGCAGAGCAATTTTAAATCCCTAGTCTGGACTTGTGCTTTTATCTATGTAGCATTTAATAACATCACGGAACCTGCCCTCAGTTTCAACAAAGCTCAAAATTATACTACTCATGCAAAATCATGCTACTATATGATATATCATTTCCTGAACAAATCAGATTTTTAAATATGTCCTCAGTGCAATACAGAAGGTATAAACCTTTGCATACAGCTAATATAGAACATGAAACTGGCTTTCTGCTTCCCAAATGTAAGGAAGTTTATATGAGTAATGTATGGTAGCCTTAATAACATACTTTGGTTGCTTAAAACAAAACTAAACTTCATGTACACAAGTTGAAAAAAATTGCTTTCTTATTTGCTTAATGGGAGCAGTGACTTACCTGTCATCCACAGTGGCCTTGCGCTGAGAGTGCTGCAGCCTGGACTGCTGGATTCCGGCAGCTGTCAGGGAATGCTGTCCAGTGCTCGAGGTCCAAGGGAATGCCCATGTGAGCCACGGAGAAGAGAGTCGTGGGGTGTGTCTGTGTCTCCCCGCACTGCCTGGAGTATCAACCCTGACTCTTCTTCGTCATCAGCGCTTGGATGTAATCACTGACCAGACTTTCTATTGGCTCAAACCCCAAATAAATCACACCAATCTCTCTCTCTCTCTCTCTCTCTCTCTCTCTCTCTCTCTCTCTCTCTCTCTCTCTCTCTCTCGCTCTCTCTCTCGGTCTCTCTCT
>JAOYSI010061248.1:0-13798 GCA_025775065.1 Hiodon alosoides
ACACACACACACACACACACACACACACACACACACACACACACACACACACACACACACACACAGACACAGACACAAAGAGCAGGTGAGTGAGTGTGTTTCAATGAGGACTGGAGACGAGGGTGTGTGTGTGTGTTACACTGTGACTTTGTTTACATGGGAGTAAATGCCAGTGAGGGCTGTGTGTCGATGTGAGGCAGTATATCAGCGTTGGGCAGTATGGTAAGGTCAGGGCCGTCACTGCTCTGCACAGAGAGGTGTGTTGGATCCTAGTCACCCTTAACGTCTGTGTATTGCTTGTGTATTTCCACAAAGGGCCCACAGCGGTAGCACTCACAAAAACACTCAACACCCAAATCCACTACCTATCTCTTACACGGAAACAGTTTATCCCATCACGTTAATTAGGAATATTTGTTATCCGCAAAATTGGGTTTTGAATCCGAACCCACCTAATCAATTATTATTTAAAAAAATATGAATTAGCACCAGCCTTTATCAAAATGATAAGTCACACGATAAGATACGTATGATAAGATACAAGGAGAATCGTTTAAAGGTAAGAAATTAAAACAAGGAAAGCTTCAGTGAACCAACCGCTAATTGAGCAATCACATTATCTTTGGTAGCAGTGTAAAGGCAGAAATAAACACTGGTAAGCTCACTTGATAGCGAAAGCTGACACTTCGCTGACAGAACAGATAGCAGTGAGTGGCTGTGCAGTCTGATAAGCTGTATCACTTTCACACACACAACGCAGTAATTCAATAATTAGAATTCCGCCAAAATTCAGACACCTTAATGACATGGACAACATGGCTGTCCTAGGAAAAGAGCTGTTTGCGGTCTTAGTACAGTACTGCCACAACTTGGTGGAGGGGGAGTGACAGTAGATTCTCAATCAAAATTAAACGAGTCATCAAATTTGATATATTTAATTATTTTTCACGTTTTTCATTACCATTGTTAACCCATTACAATTGTTTCCTATTGAATCCCCTTTATATTATTGTTTTATAACTATACCATCTGTATGCTAAGAACATGGTTTGACAACACAAATAATATATTTCTGTCAAACATAAAACATTTTGAAACTTGAGAGTTACTTTAGGCAGCCAGCAGGGGGAAGGCTTCCTCTTCTGATATATCTCAGGGGTCAGAAGAACGACAAGATACAGATCTAGCGACGTTTGACTGGCAGCCAAAGCATTTCTGATGTGTGCTTTTGGAGCCAAAATTGAACCCCCTTCAAACAATAAATTAAATCATGTAACAGCTTTAAATATATCTTTGGCCCTGCTCTTAGAACCGTGATATCTGATCCACATTAGTTTGTAATAGCCCCCTCTCTTTCTGGTAGCTGCACTGAAAAAAGCCCCCAGAAACAAGCTTTCTGTAATACTGAAACGTAACAATGACATGCGTGCCTTAAAAAATGCCCACCGGAACAGGCTTTCTGTGATACTGAAACGTAACAATGACATGCGTGCCTTGAAAAATGCCCACCGGAACAGGCTTTCTGTGATACTGAAACGTAACAATGACATGCGTGCCTTGAAAAATGCCCCCAGAAACAAGCTTTCTGTGATACTGAAAAGTAGCGATGACATCAGTGACTTGAAAAATGCCCCCAGAAACAGGCTTTCTGTGATACTGAAACGTAACAATGACATGCGTGGCTTGAAAAATGCCCCCAGAAACAGGCTTTCTGTGATACTGAAACGTAACAATGACATGCGTGCCTTGAAAAATGCCCCCAGAAACAAGCTTTCTGTGATACTGAAAAGTAGCTATGACATCAGTGACTTGAAAAATGCCCCCAGAAACAAGCTTTCTGTGATACTGAAAAGTAGCTATGACATCAGTGCCTTTCTTTTAGGAACAAATCTTGTCTTGTAAGAATAATTAACCATGAAAATGGGTGAACTGGTTACAAAATTTCTCTTGCCACAATTTTTCAATTATAATATTTATGAGTGATAGATTAACCCCAATGATGTGCATTGGAAGATGCTTAAATAAACCTACACCGCCCCCCCAAAAAAACCTATACTAATACTAATTATTAACCTATGTATACATATGTTTTTATTAAAATAAATGCAAATATCTGTAATATTGGCAATTTCGAAGAACAACAACAAAAGAAAAAGTGTTACGAGAACATTAAATATGACCTAAAAAGTCAATTTAATACATAATGCAATTATTGGAGGTAATTAAAGCCTCCTGACATGTTTAACTGTGTTGCAATGTGGGTGTGGTTTTGCTGCAAAGACTCTAGACCGATCTGGGTATCTGAGAACCGTGGTATTGTTGAGGGAACGGTTCAAATCCTGACACATCCCTGTATTTCATTGCCGAGCTCCACACGAGAAATGTGTGACGTGTGATCACGCTCTCGTCTCACACCCTCGCATTCATAACAAGCTTGCTTCTGGTTGGTTCTGAGCTTTTGGTCATTGGCCCAATCGAGGTCATGCAGTTTCTGTTCTGATATCTATGCTGCTCATCATCATCAGCTGCTACTCCAAGGCCAACCTCCAGTTTTCTCACATTGTTCTGCTCCCGGCGATATCCGCAGTCCTTCACAATTCATTTTATCAATGAAGTGTCTAACCAATAATCATCAGACCGTGTAGATGACCAGTAAAATGGAAGTATGGGTGTTATTAATAGTCTGCTTGCCCACCGAGAAATCTGTAAGCGTTGTAAAATTGTTTCCATTTGTTACAACACTACAGAAAACTGAACTAACATGTAGCAATGCGTGTCATCTGCCTGCTGCTTTTTAAATGAGGCGAAATGTCGATTTGCACTTACAATAACAGGAAACAGTATATTTAAGAGCTGTGTAAAAAATGAAATAAAAATAAAGCTTAATAAGAAGGAATCAGCTTTAACACATTAGTAGTAGAATGGGCTTACGAGTTGATTAAGGGACTAAACAAAGATCTGTGTCTTGTGTACAACGTAATTGCTGCCTCGTACAGTGTGTTTATACGGCAAAAGTGGCGTGTTTTTGGTTGTGTGCGTCCGTGAGCTCGCGCGCATGTCTCGGTAAGTGTGTTTGAACAAACAAGCAGAGGGACGAAATAGCTGTAATGAAGAAGTCAGGTGAATAAGTGACTTAGACACGGCCTGCTGAGGAAAATGAGGGCGCTTCTCACCTCCAGTCGGTCCGTCCTCATCAGCTTCTGGGCGGCGGCGGCCGCAGCTGCAGGAACCGGCACATTGGGGCTGCCGGTCACCAATACGGGTGTGCTGGGCAGGATTTCGGCCTGCATCAGGCCGGGGGACACAGGCCCCAGGTACGGGTTGAATGCTGCTGCCGCAGTGGCATTGGTGGCAAGGCTTGGCGTGACTGAGAACATGGGCTGCAGGAGACACAGACACCAGCCTTGGTCGGTGATCAGGAAAATAACGAAGCATCTGTAAGACTCAGCTAAGTCTAGTTGTGAGTCATCATTAATCACGTCCTCCTCAGCATTTGAGGCCTGGACTTGAATTCTGCACCTCTGTCAGCCATACTGAATTACACCTTGATACAATATAAAGGAGTCACACTTGATCTAGACAGCTTGTTTCTAATGTCCAGGCTTTCTCCTTTCCCTCTTTGTCATTGATGGCGAAACTGCAAGCCTTTTATATGGAGATACGTCTGTGTGTGTTTGTGTCTAGTCTGGATCCACAGTGTCAGAGTCTGAGTCAGGGATCCAAAACAAAGATTTATTAAAACCAATACACTGAAAATGGTTCTTCAATCTGAGACTAGCACCTACACATACATTTTTGTTCAGTTTCTCTGACTGAGAATGTTGAGTGGGGTATGTGTGTTGGTCTGTGTGTGTGTGTGTGTTTGTGTTTGTGTGTGTGTGTCTGTGTCTATGTACGTCTGTGTGCTTCCACACCTGGTTTCATATCAATGGCATATCCACCTGGTTTTGATATTTTCTTACTTTCCTTTATTTGTGAATGCTGCCTGAGGACGATAACCTTTGATCTCAGCTGAGGGTGTGCCTGGATTGCAGAGCGGGTGTCTTGTCCTAACAGCCATAGTCTTTGAGGTGTCTCTCAAAATCTAGTGTTTGTAGTCTCCGTGGTTAGGTAACATGTCATAAATTCTCCCCTTCATGGAAACTACCAGAAACTATTCCTAGAACCATGAGGTAATCATAACCAGGAGTGGCTACTGGCTAACAGATTTGAAAGAACCAAATGTAGACTGCTCTTCACATATTTTCAAATTAACTATTTAATAATATATATATATATATATATATATATATATATATATCGTGTAGGGATTTAAAAAAAAGTTTTTTAATTGATCATTTTGAACAACAGACCACACATTCAGCACATTGGCTCAGGAGTAGAATCATAATTCCTAATTCCATGACATCATTGTAAAATTATATTACAAATACAATTGGCAATTGCAAATTTGAAAAGTTCTATAATTTATGGTAAACATGTTTTTGTGTCCTTTGGTATCTAAGAGCTAGCACCTAAAGGCAGATGCGTTATGAATTCAAATCGGCCCAGTTGCCTTAGAAAAAAATATGATCATCTTCCCATTTCAAAGATTTCCTTTGAGGGAGAGATAGAAAAAGTCCAATTGATGTAATAATCAAAGTCTGACTAGGGGGGTGGCAGGAACAGCTATGCCTCTCAGCTCTCAGGGTGGACCACTTTTTTTAACTTCCAGTAAGGGACTGGCAATTAACTCAGTCTTTTTAATCTAAACCATCATCTCAGAGGCATGGATATTAACGTGCTCTAATTAGATCACCTTCAATACCACACCATGCATGAAATTAAAATCAGCTCCCACATAGAAAGAGGAGAAAAAGACCCAGGCTTTCTTCCTGAGGAGCGATTCATCATCCTATGTTTCTTCCCCTCGTTCCCTCTCTCCGTGCTGTAGCAAAGTACTCCTCTGTCCTTTTAGGATCTATTGAATTTCACATTCCAATCCCTTTCATAGCCCTCTCTCATCTCCTCAATATGTTCAACAGCACCGATTCTCTCGCTTCACTGCAAGGCAAGAACTGAGATTGCCCTGGTGGAAACTTAAAGCACCTTTCTCACAAAAAAAAATAAATAAAATATTTACATGATTACTTGCTTTTGGCCAGGTGCCAAAGAGTCTTGCCTGTTGATTTTCGTTTACAGATTTCCATTTAGGTGACCGCACGCATCTCCTCATCCTATATTTTCGCTTCTCTCCAGGACTCCCAACCACCAGAGTCTCCAAACTAAGCCCCTGGTGAAATATTAGGAATGGCACCAAACCCATTCTTATCCTGAACACATGGTTTATTTTAAAGCTCAGAACATGTGATTTCTTCGCCAAGTGTCTGGTCAAGCCACTCCTTCAAAATCAGAAGGCTTTAAACTTAGCAAGAGCGCTATATTCACTGCTCCAGGGGGGTTAAGCATTGTTTTTATTAATATGTGAGTACTATAGATTCATCACATTTCAGAACAGTTAAGCCACACAGCAGGTACCTATTTTTCTAATCAATTATTCAGTGCTATATAGGGGTCAAATGAACACACATTATGATACGCACATCTAACTCTGTTGGATTTTAAAACATTTACATTTAACTATAGGTTTAAATAATGGTATTATTACTATCATAAAACAGTGTGGTGTCTTTTTACATTTTTATCATAACAAACATATATTGTAGAATGGTGAAAGTTATTATATTAATATCTTGAAAAACTGAAGGTACAGGATACAGTAATGATAAACTTCCGTCTTATCAAATGTTTGCTAAACAACCGTACACTTCTCTCTGACTGGCTTCTGACAATGTCGCAGGGAAAGTTTTCTTAACAACCAGTCAGTGCTTCTGAGAGCACCCCATAAACACCTGCCCTACAAGCTCTCCACTGAAAACAGATGACTTCTGGTGCAGCTCCTGAATGGCACTTAATTTGGTCATCACGCGCTCCTACGTCGTTTAGTGAAACGATGGCTTGTGCAGCCGAACAGAGACCTGTGTTCACTCAAACCCTTGGGATGTGTGTATCTAGGGTGACTGTGGCATGTCTGGGGAGTCACTCACTACAGGCTGGAGCTGTGTCCCTGGCATCATGGCGTTGGCCAGCTGCATCTGCTGGGCAAGCATGGCCATGTTCTTCTGCTGGATCAGGTTATTCCGTCCATTGATCTCTAGCTGTGTCTTCAAGTGCGGAGGGGGGTGTAGGTACTTGCAGTTCTCTCTTGAGCAGCGGCCCTGGGATGGGACAGCGAGAGAGAGAGAGAGAGAGAGAGAGAGAGAGAGAGTGGGAAATGGGGGGGAAAGCAGAACGGAGGGGGGAGAAATGGCACAGATCAGTACCCGTTTTCACAGCGGTCGATGGCACAGATAGCGCAGTGTGAAGCCTAGGCAAAGGGAGAATTTCTATCAGTCTCTCCCTGACTCCCTCACAGCAGTCAGCAGTGCTCTGGGGTTCAGGCACTGTATAAGACAAATCAGCCACCAAATCACAGCTCCTGTCAGAAATAAAGATAGTCCACTGGAGCACACACCTTACAGTAAACAAACCCTTTTCATCACACAGGAGGAAGAAATACAGAAAAAGCAAGAAAACACACACACACACACACACACACACACACACACGCACGCCTCCATATTCCTCTTAGGTCTCTACTCTGTCTTGGAAATAGAGATGATTTCATTCACAAACTGCGACTGATGAAATGGCGCATCTGAGGGTCAGAGGGTAATTCAGATTATGGTAATGCCTACTGTGCCGCACAGCGGCATGGGCTGAGACATTGTCTCATCGTCTATTCAAGCCTCCCTGCACTTTTCTTCTCTCAAATGCGCAACAGTGGCTCATCTCTCCATGAATATTGAGCAGATAAGGCCCAGCGGTGTGAGGCTGCTGGCAGGACAACACTGTTGTAATTGAACCAAGAAGCACAAAGACTCATCACCGAGGAACACGGTAACTCTGACCAGAGCAACAATGTGCCAGTGCGTCTTTTCCTTTTTTTTTTCCCCCCATGATGCATCCTGGGTCCACCGCTGCTGTCCAGTTCTTAGAACAGCACCAACCATCAGTGTAATGATCTCCACTCCCCTTTACATCTCCATCTTGACGCATCTCACTCACGCCTGCCAGCCGCTGCTCTGTTCCTCAGAGGCCTGCTCGATGACAGGAGTAGATCAGCTGGACTCTGGTGGGGGCTTCTAGCTCATTTTTTTAGTTGAAAGCCTTAAGTGTAATATTGGGAGTTCAACCCTATGACATGCCACATATCATTAGGCAATAATTGCTAGAGGCCTACTGTTTTATGGAAGCTTTGGGGGTTTGTTGAGGGCCAGTCCAATCTCAATTTAGTGCCAGGCTATAAGCTGTGACTAGGACATAATACATTTGGATTCACAAGAAATCTTTGGGCCATGAGGTAATTTACTAGTATTTACATTTTTAATATATATAACACATGAGTTATATAGGCGTTGAGCTGTATATCAACATGAAGCGGTCATTAACAAAACATACTGAGTAACCTGAACTTTAACGACTAAAAGTAACAAAACAAAATAATCAGAAAATACATGCCAGAATACTAATTTCTGTAAAAAAAAAAATCGAGTAAATATGAGAAACATTAAAAAACTGACATTTTGTTGCAGCCACTCGACATTTAAGGAGGTGTTTATCTTCTTCTCTATTCTCTTGAACTTCAAATGCTTCCTGTAATGGTGGCAATAAGCTGAAATATGACTGAGAAGAAGCTAGGCTAAACTAACGTATTACAGATATTTGACAAAAGGTCTGGAGGTCTAGTTACTAGGCTTGGTTCACCACTGCGCTACAATGCTTCTCAACATTCCTATAATGAAATCCAACATCTAAAAATGATACATATTACAACAGTGTACAAGGATTGAAGAAAGTTCCTCCAGGACGATAACAGAGACACAGATTCTAACTAGACACAGATTTGGCTGGAAACGCTTGCATGGATGGGACGATAGGTGGAAAAACTAGACAAAAACTATTTACAGCAGGGAAATATGTAGATTTAGACAATTAGAAATTTGGAATATTATCCAAAGCTCACCAAATTAGATGCCTTCGCCCATTTACTCATAGGGGATACTGCCCAGCCTAATCCGAATTTAAGTGTTAATAAAAATTGTCATAGTTAAACTTGGCCGGATGGTCGACAGAGCCAAGCGATTCCATTCATATTAAACAGCTGATTAAAAACACAACAGCTGATGCCTCTAGCAGAGTCAAGGGAGAATAACCCTCAAATCCTCGTCCACGCAAGCTCACTTCACCCACCCTTTTCCAAGACTTAAAGGATTTCTCATACGAGAATAAATAAAAAAGACAGATCATACTGTTCTCCAGCATGACTCGCTAACCTTATAGAAGGAAAAACCGTCTCTATTTCCTCTTCCATAGGCATTGTGCTCAGTAACAACAGCCCGGGTGAGAGGGCTGCAGGAGGAGGGTTTAGGATTGGTCAGAGAGGACGTCTACCCACTCAGACGAAGCAGCATGACTTCTGAGCCGATTACTCCACGTGAGAAGTCCCGGCGAAATTATCACGAGGATATTAATTCACCTTCAAACGGAATCCCAGCCCTATCATGACTGACGAGTCACGGTGGAATTACCCATTTAGGACCATTAAGGCGGGGGGGTTTGTGTCAGTCATTTGGAGGAATGGTGGGTAGGGCATGCTAAACGCCCCACAGGAGCTGCCGAAGCCTGCCGTCTCCAGCGGAATCCTGCTGTCTGTGTGGACGTGTGCACACAAGCACCGCTGCGTTAGACAACATTGCCTTTGCAAGCTGCAGACTCCCTGAATCAGTTCATTTCGCAATGCTCATGCCTAACACATTCAGAAACCAATTTTATTAATCAGGTGTTTTCTGCAAATTTCAGGACAGTGGATAGATTGATCATTAGTGCGTGTGGCAGTGTGCAGTGTGTATGTGTATCCATTCTATATATAACATAAACAATATTATACAAAAACATACTTCTAACTGCATCCCAGTGAACACGTTGAAAAACGCAGTATCCTAAAAATGTGTGACGTTGTTCACTGTTCCATTCTGTAAACTGTCTGTCATAAACACGTGGAATTGCGTGTCTGCGGTAAAATGTGTTAAGAGTCTATCCACAGTAATAAATCACCTTGGCCTCATTACAAAAGACATCTTTCGGCCACATTTCAGTTCTTAAAGAAAACGGACACAGTTCCAGACGGTTGGCTTTGTTAACTAGGAAGGAGGTTGTCCAAACATCTCTCCTGCCTTTGAAGCGTCTCCCCCTTTTTCTTCTTAATCATTTTATTCTATCAACCTCTCCCTTTGTTTTATTTTTTAAGCCCCCTTTTGACATCCTCTCTGTTTGCAGCCTGACTGTGGCAGAGCAAGCAGGACTACTCTTTGACCACTGGAGATGGGCAGGTTTTGATAGACAGCACTTATATACAGGAAAATACACAGGGAAAAGTAATAAAAGCACACAAAAAAAAAAAAACATTTTTTCGAAACTATTCTTTTGAAATCTGTTATAGGACTTATTAAAAGCATACAAATTTATTGCACTTATAGTCCAGTATGAGTAAGTATTCAATGGACCGCCAATGATGTCCTTGACTTGAGCATCCTTAGCACTGTTAATGGCCGTTAAAAATGACTATTCTGAGAATAAACTGGTACTGCATGTACATTTCCAGCAATACGCTGACTCCCATTTATTATCATGGGTAAAGAGATGGCAATGTCACGATCCCTGTCACTCCCCATTTCCAGCTCCATGTTTACACACAAACACACAGAGACACAAAGATATCAGCATTCAATAGCCTGCACTAACACCTTTCATACACAATGTTATATTAATTATAACATAATGCAGGCCAGATATGGCTAGTATGGAGGTTGATTTGGAATATGTTGGTAAATAATCACTCCGACGGAGTCGTGAGACTACGTGGATCTGCCTGGGATCGGAGACCTGGGACACCGGCAACGCCAGCCACTTAGCAGATGTTTAGCTATAAAAAGACCAGAAGAGACGGCCATGAATTATAGGACACCCCTCCACCCCACACCCCGCACTCCAAGTAGCCACTTATTAATACATTAATAGTCCAATCAGGAAAGGCGAAACTGAAAGAGACACCGGCTGAAATACACTTAACTGCTAATAAAAGACGATCCTGGCTGTGATGCAGAGACGGAGAAGCATTGACAAAGTAGACCCCACCCCCATGCACTGAAGGCACTGCTTCATCTACAGTAAACACACACAATTTGCACCCAAGTCCTTTGCCCTCAGTACTTACCAACAACACTAACATTAACATACACACACAGTGTTCACATAATGGTGAATTTGTGTAAGTCATTTCTTTAATTGCTTGATAGAAACAATCCTTGCTCTTCAGCTTCTAAAACACGAACCCAGTTGAGAAGGGGCCAGATACACATGGAAAACTTCTCCCATGTGGGAACGAGGACAGGTAGAACAGGCACAGGTAGCGCTGATCTCAGGTGAGAGTGGAACACCTGGACAACATCATGTGTCTCACGCTCTGTGTGTCGCAAGGTTGCCGCCGTCAGCTGACTTAATAAAGTGGGCGAACTATTTAAGTCTGTTCCGCTGACCTGATGAAAATGCAGTTAAACAATCGTTCATGATATAAACAATCGTAAAGAGTCATTGGGTTTTGTTTGATATTTCCAATGACCTGTGTACACGCATACAGCACTCCTCCAGTTACCTTAAACTTAAAAACAACGTTGGAATCCTTAAGACCAATTCACTGTCTACTGCTGTTAAATTAAATATATGATTGTGATGAGGATTTTATTATTTCACCTAATTATTTATTAAGCAAAATCAGGTTTTAGTGGTTTCTATAAAGATGAGCATAGCACTGCAGAATATGGTCCTTTTAGCTAAGGTGAGAGTGAAGCATCAGAGACTAAGCTGATCTGATTCCTGCAAAAAAAAGCAAGCCGCGTATCGAGTGTGTGTGTGTGCTGTGTGTGTGTGTGTGTGCTGTGTGCGTGTGTGTGCTGTGTGTATGTTTGCGTGTGTGTGAGTGTGTGTGTGTGTGTGTGTGAGCGTGTGTGTGTGTGTGTGTGTGTGTGTGCGCGCGTTTGTGTGTGTGAGTGTGCGTGTGTGTGCGTGTTTGCGTGTGTGTGTGTGGGATCACATTGCGCTTCCCCCATCTGACCCTGCCTGTCTCTCATGGTAATTACCTCTGTGGCATTCACACAGACCTGCACATACATCCACTGCTGATGTTACCGACCCTGAAATTCTGTTAAGTCATGTTCGCAGTCAGATGACGTCAATTGGTGGCAAACGAATGAGCAACGGTTGAGAATTTATTAAGCCAATATGAATATACAAACATGAATTAAGATTTTTTTAAATACGGATGCGATGATCCCCATGAAAATGAAACTTGCGCCTGCAAACTCATTAACAAGGGTCACACTATTCCTCCTCCTAACGAGCAGGAATGTAAAACCTCAAGTGAAAGCACAGACGCTCCGTCACATGATGTTTTGCTGCTAATATCATACCGGGGGCCTGTAGGCAGATGGCCCACGTTGCGTTCAGCCCACAGACTCGGTGCTCAGTCCCTAACTGCGCTGGAATCCCAGAGATCACTGCGGTGTTTATGAGACGCCGGCGTTCTCGCTGTTTCCACTCGCATTCATAAACGGGTAATCACAGACGCTAATGATTGAGACTTTTAGAAGCGTTGGAAAACTTAAGAGCAGAAAATTGCAACGATATCGAATCGGCAGTGATGACAAAGGAAGTCCTAATAAGGAATGCCGGCTATTCTGCAGAATCAGAGACGCAAAGTTAAACATTTTCTGTCCCGCTACCTATGCGCACAGTAACTCACCAAGCCTAGAAGGTCAGAACTACACAGTCACAGCTCACCAAGCCTAGATGGTTTGAACTGCACAGTAACAGCTCACAAAGTCTAGATGGTCAGTACTACACAGTAACAGCTCACCAAGCCTAGATGGTCTGTAATAAACAGTTACAGCTCACCAGGTCTAGATGGTCTGTAATTCACAGTAACAGCTCACCAGGTCTAGATGGTCTGTAATATCTAGTAACAGCTCACCAAGCCTAGATGGTCTGTAATACAGAGTGACAGCTCACCATGCCTAGATGGTCTGTAATACACAGTAACAGCTCACCAGGTCTAGATGGTCTGTAATACACAGTAACAGCTCCTAAAGCCTAGATGGTCTGTAATACACAGTGACCGCTCACCAGGCCTAGGTGGTCTGTAATACACAGTAACAGCTCCTCAAGCCTAGATGGTCTGTAATACCCAGTAACAGTTCACCAGGTCTAGATGGTCTGTAATACACAGTAACAGCTCCTCAAGCCTAGATGGTCTGTAATACCCAGTAACAGCTCACCAGGTCTAGATGGTCTGTAATACACAGTAACAGCTCCTCAAGCCTAGATGGTCTGTAATACACAGTAACAGCTCCTCAAGCCTAGATGGTCTATACTACCCAGTAACAGCTCACCAAGCCTAGATGGTCTGTAATACACAGTAACAGCTCACCAAGCCTAGATGGTATTGACAGCTCCTTTTTCCCGCGACTACACCATCATTCATGATAATCATGAAAGTAGCTGCAAGTGTTTTTCATTCATTTTAATTGACCGTGTAAATTTAGACTTTAATAATGCAACGTTTAAATTAAATTAAATTTATCTTGTTGCATGAAAACGCAATTTTTGTTGTCTTTTTCAATTTCCTATCAGATTTTTCCACAAGGGAGAGGGGGAGAGAGAGCAATATATTAACGATATTCCCAGAAGCCGCAATCACACAGTATCAGTACACCTGGATATAGCAGGGGGCTTGGGTAAAACCCGTAGAGAGGGATTTGTAAACAGCAGAAGATCCGTGGCTGTAAAAAGCATATTCAACACTGAAAATCTGTACTCTTTTGACAGACAGGCGAGACAATGAATAAATAATGTGCCGCTGACATGCGTGTGTGTGTTTGTGTTGATTCACAAACAGAAAACTACGGCAAAGAGGGACAGAAACGTTCATCTTTCATCCGTTTGCTCTTTGTTTTTAACAACGCCGACAATGACAAAAGCTTGATGATGCAAAAGCTCCAGGATGCATTTCGATGCGTCTGAGACTTTAACATATGGATTTGCTAACTAAATAATGATTTCAGATGGAGACGAGACGAGGATAGCGGGGTCATTGGATGTAAATTAAACTGCAGTTAATTAAAGGATAATAGATATGAATATACCAACAAGCCTGAACAAAGGCCCAATCTGCTCATGGGTCTGTTTACAACGGATCCACCAAGGACAAACTATCAATAAAGGAAATGACTAATTTCTACATTACAGTAACCAATAAAATAGTCATGGGAATAAGTAAACTATAACTATATTAATTCATCTCCTTTGTTCTATAATGCAATTTTACTTAAAAAAATGTTTTTTCCCCCCATTAGTCAATCAGCAAAGGACTTCGACTCAGATTCATTAAATTTCTGTTTAAACCAATCCCATCTACTACTGTATAATTATTTAATAACATCACACAAATTTGTGTTTTTTTCTGCTTTGTACTGCTCTGTGTTCTTGCCGCAGCGTAAAAATGACAGAAGTATAAAATAAAATGTAAATATCAAATGACGGATATTATGTCTATGGCAGCAAATGCCAGCTGAGTCTAACTAAGTTTAATTTAATTCACATAAGT
>JAOYSI010061258.1:0-15528 GCA_025775065.1 Hiodon alosoides
GGGGGGGTAAACAGAGGAGGGGGGTAAACCTACCTGGAGTGCACTGACGGCTATTTCTCCAACCTCCCACAAAAAAAAACAAAAAAAGCCTCTCAGTTATCAAAAGAACTGTTCTTTGCACAATATATAATTTAGTGTACACAGTGTGTATGTTTATAATCTCCTATCTCCCGCAGATCTCCCAACTGTCTTTGAGCTCAGAGAATCATTTTTAGGCTTTTCTCTTTATTTATTTAATTATATTTTCTTAATACCCCATTTTATATCTATTTAGTTGTGACTAATTGGCTAAACCAGAGTGATTGATTTATTAGAAATTTCCCGATCAGTAGGCTAATTTCTTGTGTATTAAACAATACAGCAATAATTTCACTGATCAGTTTGTTAATTACTTGTGTCTTAAACAGTACAGCAATAATTTCACTGATCATTATGTTAATTACTTGTGTATTAAACTGTACAGCAATAATTTCCCTGATCAGTATATTAATTACTTGTGTATTAAACAGTACAGTATGAATTTCCCTGATCAGTATGTTAATTACCTGTGTATTAAACTGTACAGCAATCATTTCTCTGATCAGTATGTGAATTACTTGTGTATTAAACAGTACAGCAATAATATCACTGAGTTAAATACAAAATACCACAACCAACGCAGCTTTAGGGAGGTCACGGAAGTTAGATCTATATTATTTATTTATTCAGATTTTCCATAATCAACACAAATTATTACTATTATTTTCAAAAATGTCAATAAAGTTAAGGTGATAGGTATTGATACCTTTGTAGGGTTGTATGCATACCAAATCCTGTATATTCTTCTTAGAGTAGATATTTTTGTTTTTTCATTTACAGACCCATTGGACTATCCGGAGGCGGCATGACCGCTCAACGTTTTGGCAGTGACCGAAAAGACCAACATGATGATGTGCACCCAACGCTACACCCAACGCTACACCCAACGCTACACCCAACGCTACACCCAATGCTACACCCAACACTACAACAGTATCACTACAAATGGGCCATGAGAAACTGCTTGCTGATGATCTGATAACCCTGAGACCAATCTATGCGGCTGTCTCTAAACCTCATTTTACACAATGTCAAACGTTACTCTATCGTTGTTTATTTGAATTTAACCTGGTACCCCAACCAAGAGACATGTAATATGTAAAATATTAAAACTTCAGCTGGAATCTACTGAGTGTTTATTCTCTATTTATTCATTGGACTACAGTGGAGTGTAAAGGATATTGTCGAATTTTCGGGATCAAAGTGTATTTTACTCTGTTCTCTTTTTCCAGATTCACGTAGCCCTTGAAATTATCCTTATCTCTGTGCGTTTCCTTCTTATTTGTAATTAAAACAGCATCAGTCTCTCACCCTCTCTCCTACCCATTCTCCCTCTGTCTCTCTCTAATCTGCAAACTTTAGCTCATAATTTTCCCTTTGTGTGAGCTATCACTGTTATCGGAGGCTTGAATAAAAATAAATGTGGCTTCACTTTGGACTGTGGAACACATGGAAGGAAATGTGTTTTCTTTGAGCAGTAGTGGTACCTTCAGGTAACAAGAGAGGCTGTATGCTCATTACTACTGAAATCATGACAGATTTGTTTTTAAAAAGGGCCATGTGCATCTGAAGAGAAACAGCATGTGCTCAGAAATGAGAGGAAAGGCACAGTATATCGGCACGTTTGAAAAACCATATTGGGATTTGCTGAACGTGAGCATTAAACGCTTTAATTGAAATGCTGGACTGTAGCTGTCTTGGCAGTTATTTGTGTTTTTATTTTTTTATTTTTAGAACATCAAACATTCAAAGAAGTTGCATTCATCCACATTATCCTACATTTACTTACACATGTTGTTTATTTGCGTCCAGTCAGTTGATTTAAATGGCAAATGTTTAGGGAAATGCTGGAGGTAAACATTTTCTGTCAAGATCTATGAATCTCCAGAAATTTGCTTACTTATGCATTAACCTAGGGCGGTGGTTTTCGAACTTCGGTGCGCCCCCCCCCTGCTGGGGTGTGGAATTGCATTAAGGGGCCACAACGTGCAACACTTTCTCTAGCACCTAAAACATGAATTGCATGACAACGAAATTGTGTGCTGAGAATGAAATTTAAGTTGAATTAAGTATAGCCTATTTACAAGCTGCTGGTGTAATAACGGGAGACATATGCAAAGTAATAAACTATGAATACACAGCATTCGGTTCAGATGCTGATTTCCAGTAGTCACAAGACAAATTCTGTTTTCAGTTTTGTTTGTTTTTTGTTTTGTGACTATGGATCAGTTATATGGTCGTGTTCGCAAACGAAAGTCTGAAGCTGACTCGGGGAGAAATAAAACAAAGCAAAGATGAAGATTAAAAAAGAGAATGATGATGACTAAGAGTATGACTGTCTGGTTAACAGTGACGTTTAGCCACAATGTGTAATATGCAGAGTAACGCAAATTGTCCACGTTTCTGACATCTTGGCCTACTGTCGAAGTTCTTACAAGAACCGAGTCCTTTTTACAGTCCCGTTTTCGGTCACTCCAGCTTGATTGTGCACGTTTGAGAGTTTTAAAATAGGTTATGAAGATGGATTTTCTTTAGAGAGATACTATGGTGGGGTTGGGAAGGGGGGATGGACCAAAAATTGTACCTCGGTGGGGAGGGGGCCACTAACTTTTGCAAAATGAGAACACCACTCTGGGGATTAAAGGTGATAAACGGTGTTATATAATATAACGAAAAAAAAGCACAGTAACACATTTATTAGCATGACAAAATGAATTTCAGTTGGGGGTGGGGGGCGTTATTACCATTGATGCTATTCTGTTGAAATGATTGACAGATGCCACAAGCGTCTCTTTAACAAGCACAGGGCACAGGCAGTTAATTTTGAGCACGCACACACTGGGAACTGAAGTTGAATGTCTGAAAAAGAACCAGCAGGGCAAAATACTTGAGATTTTTAGATATTTCCGTGAACTTAATGCCTCTAAACTAGAAGCACAGACTCAAGTTAATCCACAGATGCTGAGTGCCTGAGTGGAGCCTTGATCAGGGTCAGGAAAACAGTCCAGTCTCAGGTGATTTGTGTATTATAGCCGGTCCCTCATGCACTAAGCCTTGGAAGGTGTTGGAAGAGGATCTCAGGAGGGAGCAGGAGGGATTCGCTTTGGATCAAGTGCCCTTATATCTTAATAAACAATCGATAGACAGGACGAGAGGTGAGGTCGGCGCACACGGGGGAATTGCAGGCGGTGACTGGCGGGTTCATGACCCATGCTCCTCTCTCTGTTACCCAGGCGCGCTTGAGGCTCTCTGGGCATAAAAAAAAAAAAAGATGCTGAAACCATGAACAAGCAGGGCAGACTGTGAACCATTTCATGTCATCAGGTTTTCTTTTCTTTTCTGTGGAACATTCTAACACCTACAAATATGTTGAACCTTACACCAAAGCTGAGACCTGAATAAAAAGTTTGACAACCCGCTAATGGCATTTAATAACTTATTCCTCCTTTCAAATAAATATAGCTCTGTGAAGTGTGATTAGGGGTTTTACTTTACATCGTAATGGTACTTTGTAGCAATTCCTCAATGTGTCTAGGCTGCAATATTTCTGCGATGCGGGTATACTAGTAGGTCAAAACTGGTTGAAAGTGTCTAGCTATCAGATATTATTTTTTATGCTTTTTCAACAGAGTATTGTTTTTCGTCTTTTTTTCGTGGGGAAAGAATGTCATTAAAAGTTATTTAAGTAAGTAGGTCTAGAGTTGACTCGTAACTACCGATTACGATTTGGAACTTCAAAAATAGAAGATCTGTTGTTACCTACAGTCGTGATAAACGCACAAAATCCAGTGCAGATACAGAAGAGAAGGCTTTGGGGGTTTGGACGGCATTCGGGGGGATAAATACCGTCCCCTGTTTCATTATTAGCTCTCTAATTCATTCAGATCACATTGCAGAGTTAATGAAGGGGACAGGGTGGCTGGAGCAGATTTCCTGCAAGGTCATGGCCGTGGTTATATTTAGTATAGCTCATGTGTATAATTCATGGGAGGATAAAGTGCTCCGATTGGTTACGGCCTATTTCTAATATGTACTAGTCAATCAAGCATGGCGGTCGCATGCACGCAATTGGGCCAAAAGCGCATTCAGTGCCTTTCCCCCGTGACTGACCTTTTCTTGACAAAAGTTAGCATAGAAAGACATTGATATTTTTATAATTTTGACCTGAGCACACATGTAATTTAAGTATACTGTGTTTTTTTCCAACAACAATATTAGGATCCAATGGTTGTTCTGTGCAGTAATATATAGTTTTAGGCACTCTGTGTAGAACAGAAATGTTCTATATTTTGCCGTTTACACTGCCTAGTGCCCTGGACACATGGAGTGGATGGTGCAGAGCAAGACACAGGGTGACAACAGAGGAGATGTTGGAAGTGGGTCTACTGGAGAACAACTTGAGTGACTCCCATCAGGTTACCATTAGCTCTTTTCCGTTTGGGGACCTCAACGAGATACCCTTCTGAAGGAGCGGCCCTTACATAGCCGCATCCCAGGTGGCCTTCAGTGTGACCTGGCGAGACCCCAACAGACTACGTCAGAACGCAGGGGGCAACATACGGGTTATAGCGCTCCACCCAGAGTCTCCATGTTCTCCCTCAACGACTCCATCATGGCGCGGTGTATGTTGCCCACCCAGGGTTTGAGCTGGGAGGGGCGATTTGTGCCTCAACAGTGGGTAGGGAATGTCTGTTCCGTCCCAGCCTGCTGATGGCTAATAGTCCACAGCTGTGAAACTGGTACAGCTGGAGGCAATGCTTAATCAGTTAGAGCATAAAAGCACAGAAGGCAGAAGATATCTTTACTCAAGGCCCGTACATGTAGGCCAAACAAGTTTCAGAAGTATGTTAGTGAGTGTTTTGTATTTTGATCCATTTTGTATGAGAGCCTGATTATGGTTGACCTTTGACTGCCTGAGAACCTGATTGGGTTTAATCCCGGACTGTATGTAAACCTGATTGTGTTTAATCCCGGACTGTATGTAAACCTGATTGTGTTTAATCCCGGACTGTATGCAAACCTGATTATGTTTGATTCTGGACTGTATGGAAACTGATTGTTTTTGTTCCTGGACTGTGTGAGAACCTGAAGACCTTTTTGGCACCGTTTTTGACTTTGGCTTTTTACCTGGTCTCTACTGTAGCTCAGCTTGGATAACTAAAGAAACAGAGTGTTCTATTAATATTGTCTCTAGCTGGTGATTTTTGGCGATCGTGCACCTCACAACAAGTCCTAAACCAGTGGGTTGAAACACTCCACAGATAAATGTATAGGGATTAGGGTTGGTCTTCAGGGTGATACTATGAGGTGAACATCTTCATTTATTACCAAAATACTTACGTAGCTGTCACGGATCCTTCGGACCCACCTACCAATTTCACTCGACTCTCTCATTCTCCTGAGTACTGATCACCCACACCATTCACTAATTATTGCATCAAATAACTCCTCTATATAAACCTCACTCCCCTTCCATTCCAGTCACTCTGGGAACAGGAAAGTCCAGTAGTGCAGTCTCTTGATGACTTTGTTCAGCACTTTAAGGAGGTGTTTGGAAGTTCTGCGGGTGACACATCAGCTGCTGAACAACTTCTCAAACTTCGTCAAGGTCAGTGCTCTATTACTGACTATGCTTTAAAGTTCCGTACTCTGGCAGCATCTAGTGGCTGGAATGAGCCTGTGCTACTGACCACCTATCGCCATGGACTCGATCCCAAGTTGTGGCTGCATCTCTCATCTTACGACGACAACATGGGGTTGGAGCGCTTCATTCAATTCTCCATCAGAGTAGCCAACCAGATGAAGAGCTGCCTTGACGAAGTACCCGCCTTGCAGTCCCCAACTTTCCCTTCACTGAGGTCCCCTCTCCACTCTCCAGAACCTCACGGCGAGCCCATGCAGCTGGATGCTTTTCGTCTTTCCACTGTAGAGTGCCAACACCGCCTGAGCCAGGGTCTGTGCCTGTACTATGGTGGTTAGGGACACGTGATCTCTGCGTGTCCCACTCGACCTTCCCGTCCTCAGGTGAGCCACCTGACCACGACTATGACCAGTACTTCTCCTTTAGTAACCAATGTAAGGCTTACAACTCCTGATATCTCCCTCTCAGTACCCGCACTACTCGACTCAGGCTCAGCCGGCAACTTCATCTCAGACGCGCTCTGTTATCGACTCCAGCTTCAAAAACGCCCCTGTGAACACAAGCTTAAAATTCACTCCATAATTGGCAAGCCCTTAGGAAGAAGTCTTATTTGTCACTGCGTGGTGCCTGTGAAACTCCTAGTAGGATGGCTGCATAACGAAGACATCACCCTTCTGGTTCTAGAGAATTTCACCGCAGACATCATATTAGGACGTCCCTGGCTTATACAACATTCTCCAGTCATCTCCTGGGCTTCCGGCGACATCCTGAAATGGGAGCCTGAGTGTTTCCCTGCCTGCTTCCCTAACCGACTCACTCACAGGATCACAGTTAAGTTCCGGTATCCACTTCCCCTCATCCCAGCTGCCTTGGAACTGTTGAGAGGATCCACTGTCTTCACCAAGCTGGTCCTTCGCAGTGCCTACAATCTCATTCAAATACGGAGGAAAGACAAGTGGAAGACAGCCTTTGTGACTCCAACAGGCTACTATTAGTACCGGGTGATGTCGTATGGCCTGGTCAACGCCCCCTCCGTGTTCCAAGGCTTCATGAATGAGGTGTTGCGTGAGTATCTCCAACGATTCGTCTTGTCTATATTGACATACTGATGTACTCTCGGAACATGACTGAACATCGTTTTCATATGGTGCTCGTGTTAGAAAAGCTGAGGGAACACCACCTGTACCTCAAGGCAGAGAAGTGATCTTTCCACCAGACTTCCTTCCAGTTCCTTGGCTACATCCTCAGCCAGGATGGCATTCGGATAGACGAGGAGAAGGTAACAGTGGTGCTTGGGTTCAAACATCATCTTTGAGTCTGAGTATACGTTACAGTAGCGTTGATACGTTACAGAAGTCATCATTTATTTAACAAATATGTTATGGCTATTCAAATATCAAGTAAGACACGGTAGTAATATCATAAATAAAATCGTAATATTAAACGCGAAGCTATCAAGATTTCCCAGTTTCCTCCAATGCTCTCAATTTTCTTTCATTAAATGAATTTGTTTAACCCTGATCTTTCTTCACTTATCAATAAAATGTTATACGGTACAGAAGACAATGACTATCTCCAGCCAGTCTGCTGGCTCTACATCTTTAATAATGAAGGATGTATTTCACTACAAATCACATTAATACAGGATTTTTCAGTAAACTTCAGGGGCCACGATCCACTGCTGCCTCTATCCTTTCCAAGGTCAGTTTATTATATGCATGGCGTGTGCAGGTTGCCTCTGAGGAGGGTACAGCCTGCATGATGAATAAAAATTGTTTGCCAAATCTGGACAAACATCCACCTTCCCATTCAAACTGAAAGAAATGTCTCGATATTTCCCCGATCTCCACACAAAACGTATGTAAGTTATTCGAATATCTTATGTTTGAAAACACTCTTGTGTACTCTACATATGACCTGGTATAGATATTGTTCCAATCTTCTCTAAAAATGTGAGAATAGATTTTTATAACATACTAAGTGTTTTTATTTTTTTTAGCCTGGCAATCTGTTTTGTCCTGCACAATGGAAACAAAGCAGTTGTCTCAACTGTTCTCAACTGGTTACCTATCATTTTATTATTTTATTTGTCCAGCTAGGTACATTTTTCTGCAGAATTGTAGTACCTGTCTCTATTTACTAATGAGACAAATGATAAAAATTCCTGTAGCTTAGCGCATTCAGTTTTGTAGACAAAAACACCTCCACGTCCGCCCTCTGGGCTTGTGGTCTGTTAATTCGGATACAGCATGAATTCTGATGCCTGGCTGGGTGTGAACTGCTCAGACTCATTAGACAACACAAAGGAGCACAGAGCCTGTCCACTCACTTGGACTCCGAGAGGCGTGCCGCGGCAGAGAAGAGGTTTTCTCATGATCGCGTTTTCATGAAGTTTTTTCCGGCATTTTCTCACGATCTCTTCAAAAGGTCAGCTGCACATACGTTGTGATCTATTTTTTTTCATTTTTGACTAAATGTTTTACGTTATTACATTTTTTAATTAATAATTTATCCCATCAATGTACTGTAATTTATCGGTCCATGCATTTTCTGCATCCAGTTATGATTTACAAAGAGCTTACCTGTAAATATGACGTGAAAATGATCTGACCTGTTATCTGATAGTCATTTTAATTATAAAAGCAAAAATAAAGGCAATTAAACTGCAATGCGGAGCACCCATCTGAGAACTATTTGTTTTCATAGAAGAATTTAATGAAAATTCAGGAGAAAAGTTTTGAGACGGTCCCCACACAGTTAACCAGGGCAAACCAGTATTCCCAATGGTATATGTAACCCACATTTCCAGTCTAGTTCACACTAGCTGCTCCACCTCATCCCTATCCGGGGGTCAGCAACCCTGTCCCAATTGCCCAGGTGCAATCCGTCAGCAGACTACTGGCCAGATAGTTTTTCTGCTCTTATTCTAGTGTTCAAAGCATTCCTCCTGAAACCAATATCAAACCATATGCAAATAACGTATGATATATAATTACACACACCAAGTATTTTGGTTTCAGATGGAATGCTTCAAACCTGTTTTTTTGTAAAAGTAGTTTTTTCTTAAATTATATACTGAAGCATTGCAGAAGAAGGGAGAAATGAGACAACACATTAACCTGATCTCATTAATACCATACCGTTGATGTATTCATTGCTAACTCCATTTCACTGTATAAAATGTTAACTCGTTTACAATGAAGTTCAAATTGATGGTCATTTGAAAATGTCCAGATTTCTGGAGACCTCTGAAAAGTCACTGTCTAGGTTTCTCGACTGTAAAATCATTACAAAGAAAATGCATTTTCCTTCCTGATTTGTATTTTTTTATTTTTTTATAGAGAGAAAATGAAATATGCTATTTGCTCTGGATGAATTGTATAGTTGTCAGCCAAAAATAGTCTGATATTTTACCTTTGAGCTAATCATGGTCTAAATAATTAATAGATTTAAAGTAATTATTCAATTAATCATCTGTAAATTTCAACATTTCGGACTCCTTAAATAGCGTGCCGTTTTGTTCGTTTTTGAGAGCTCACCTGCTAGTTGACGCATTCAGGTTTCTGAAGATTGTATCAATGCGTGTGTGGAATATTAACGCTATTGTTGCATATTTATCTTGCGTTCAGCATACCTTCATTATCATAGATCACATCATGAAACCACCGTAATCCCAAATTTACTCATAACAGAAACCTGTAATGACACAGTTTTTTAAAGTTACATATATTTTTGTTTTTTTAGAGTAAGCAACCGTTATGAATGGTTATGGAGTTAAGGTAACATTTATGGTTATACAGTCAAGGTTAGGTTATAATTACCGTTAAGGTTAGGGTCATGGTTACAGTTAAGGTTAGGTTATGGTTACAGTCAAGCTTAAGTTATGGTTACTGTTAAGGTTAGGTTATGGGTACAGTTAAGATCAGGGTCATGGTTGCAGTTAAGGTTATGGTTACAGTAAAGGTTTGGGTTATGGTTACAGTTAAGGTTAGGTTTATGGTTACAATTAAGGTTATGGTTACAGTTAAGGCTATGGCTACAGTAAAGTTTAGGGTTATGGTACAGTAAAGGTTATGGTTATGGTTACAGTAAAGTTTAGGGTTATGGTTACAGGTAAGGCTATGGTTACAGTGAAGTTTAGGGTTACAGTTAAAGCTATGGTTACAGTTAAGGCTATGGCTACAGTAAAGGTTATGGTTACAGTTAAAGCTATGGTTACAGTAAAGGCTATGGTTAGAGTAAAGGTTATGGTTACAGTAAAGGTTAGGGTAATGGTACAGTAAAGGTTATGGTTAGAGTAAAGGTTAGGGTTATGGTTACAGTAAAGGTTATGGTTAAAGTAAAGACTATGGTTAGAGTAAAGGTTATGGTTACAGTAAAGGTTAGGGTTATGGTACAGTAAAGGTTATGGTTACAGTAAAGACTATGGTTAGAGTAAAGGTTATGGTTACAGTAAAGGCTAGGGTTATGGTTACAGTAAAGGTTAGGGTTATGGTTACAGTAAAGATTACCATTGGGCTTGGGCCTTTACTTCCCATACTTCACCACACGGCTCTATGTCATCACTTCACCCTGAGTGTGTCAGTAGTAGCCTATGAGTTTTCTATGAGTTTACTGAGGGATATTCTTCTTAGATTACGCACTCACTCTCTTTATGCCTGAAGTGGGCAAAATAAGACGAAACGTTTGCCTAACGTTGGTGATGGAGTGATGAAAGTGTGTGGATGATAAAGACAAGACTTTAGTGGGGAAAGATCTGAGATGAAGTGGCAAAAGGCCGCCTCCCTCAGCTTCGTAATGATCGCCTCAGTTCTCTCGCTCTGACAACTGAGCTGATTTGGATGTGAGGGAACAGAAAAGGGACCTGACAATGAAAAAGCCCAAAACTACTCCGCTAGACGCCTGCCAGCCTTGAAGAGACGACATTTCCTCAGCTGTACTTTTGAACTGCCGCAGTGAAATAACAACACGAGTCGGCTGAAAAGATTTAAGACCAGACTTTATACCTTGACGAAGGTGATAGGCTCTAAATTCAGTTTTTTCTTTGATATCTTTATATATTTCTTTGATTAGAGACCAGATGTAACTTATTCATGCTGATAAGAGGAAATGCCAATCTGTTTTAAAGTAAACAGAGAAAAGGCCTTCGTCTTAGGGATTTCATTTTATTACCTTTTTACAACATCATTGTCATTGATTTGAACTTCGGGAACTTCAGTAAAGGAGAGAACAGGGTATACTGTCGCATTGGTTTAGATATTTGGATTTGGGCTGGCTTATTCTGAGCCTTCAGGGTGTTCTGTTACATGTGCTGAAAATAGTTATAAAATTAAGGACCAAAGCCTTCACTGCACCATTCCACCAGTGGTCCTTTAGTGGTCCTTTAGTGGTCTGAACACACACCTTAACTGTAATGACCAGTGCTTATATTTACACGCAATAATCCTTCCATTTAAGTGCATTTTTATGGAAAACCTGCAAATATTATATTTATTTATTTTATTTATTTATTTTTAACGACTGTATTATATCCCCCCCCCCATCTACACATTTAAAGGACTATTAACACAACTAGGTCATTCTGTTACTTTTTAAAGCAGTAGTATGCAATACTTTTGATAGACATGTTGTTGTTTTTTTTGTTTTTTTTTAATTATCTCTAAAATATTTTTGGCAGTACATAAGTCAGACTTTCACTTCTGCGCGCGCTCATTAAATAATGTCATCTTACGATTTCAGAAAAGGGAACAAGAGTCACATGTTCGGGGGAAATGAAGAACCTTGTTGGAAAATAATTATGTATATGTGGTTTTGAACACAAAGTAATCTACTTCATTTAATCAATGCCCGAGATTCATGGCTGAAGGAAGTGTCAACTCTCTCATTTTGGAGAAGAGCTGAACAGACAACGATAATTAGCCGTCCAGGCGAGGGTGAATCAAGTGAAGTGGTTTATTTATGAGATTCCGCGCTCAGAAATGCAAAGAATATTTACAAGGCAACGAGATGATAAAAAAGCCACATTAAATGCAAAATTCAAATGAAAAACGGTGCCCTTTTTACATAAGAAAAGCAGGGTCAATTCTTTCACTTTGTCTCTTTTTTAAAAATCCGTATTTGTTCCCATGGTAAACTTTTCCCTACCTGACACCAGAACACCCGCTCTGAATATTTCGATATAACTACATTCTAATAAAGCAGAAGCCAACCAAAGTATTGTTAACATTTATTTAGAAAGCGATTCGTTCGCCGTCCTCTGAATCATGAGCGGCTGCCCTGGAAACAAAATAGCCGGTGATAATGTATGATCTGCAACACGTGATTTCCTCACTTGGGATTCTGAAAAGAAATTAATCACGTTGGGATTTATATACAAATCATTCCTCGTTTTGGTGTGAGTGCTTGAATTTTTTTCTCTCTCCCTCTCTCTTGCGTGTGTTTTTTTCTCCCCCTCATATCAGGCTGAATGTGGCCTTTAAGAAAATTGCTAATACGCATGCCATACATGGCAATTCTCCGGTATTCATCACCTGGGGGTTGCTCCGACATAAAAGGCTACCATAATCTCGGAAAAATGTTATTATTATTATTATTATTATTATTATTATTATTATTATTATTATTATTATTACATAATATTATGGAATAATGTGTCAACTCGATGAATCACAATCAATTTTAGGCACTTTTAAAAATAAATAAAATCTTCTGGGTACGTGTTTTCGTCAATTAACATTTATTTTATAGACATTCCCGTCACAAGTGTTTGAGCTAAATCTATTCTGTAGCATCTCTCCTTCTCCCTCCGCCGATAGTATGACTGAAAGAGAGCCCTGATATCTTTAATCATGGTTTATGCCATCATACCTGAATTATGAATTCACTTAAAACTTGTTTGGTCAAAGTGTTTAATTTGGTGGGTTAGTAGAGTATGCTAAAAATCAAGAAAAAGCGTAATACCTCTGCAAAGGCTCATCTCACGTTAACACCTGACCAAAAATACAGAATAGCATTTTGACTATTTTATAATTATTCTACCTTTCATGGGACTGAAGGTAGACTGGGTGTCGTGCCTCAGCGTAGTCACATATATTGTAGAAAACAATTTAGAAATGTAGTGGGCTGTTGAAAAGCAGCTTTTTTCTTCTTCAAGGTTTTTAAATAGGAATGTTGGTTATTGGTTTGAAATTGTTCAGATATTTAGTTGGAGGACACACTTACATTTGTGAGTCTGTTTGTAGGGGGAACATTCTCAAGGATTGAGTCAATCTATCGACATTTAGTTCAGCCCAGTAGGGAGGTTAAAATATTCCGACACTAATCTCTTAAATGCTTTTAAAAAGTTGATTACATCCTTGCTAGAGTGTAAGAGAGAAATGTTTAAACTATCTGCCACGTGGCTCTTTCCCCACTGCCTGGGTGAAACCGCCCCTGAAAAGTAATTTTACATTCTTCAGTCCAGAGTAACTTTAGGCCAATCTCCAACCTTCCCTTTTAAGCAAAATTGTTGAGAGAGAGATTTTCAAGCTGTTAAATCATTTCCTTAATACCAACTGTACCTTGGCTGGACATATTCAAACCTGGCTTCCATGCCTATCATAGCACTGAGGTCACGGCTGTTACTTGACCTTGTAATTAACAGTGATGCCCAGGAGCTCTCTGTTCTTGTCTTGGCAGACCTGTGCTTGGCTTTTGATACTATGGACCTTGAAATCCTTATTGAAAAACCCGAGAAGTTGGTTGGCCTCTCTGGTTCAATTTTGAACCATCAAACTGACCAGCCAGGAGTATATTTATTTCCCTTCATCTCTAACAGGGTTCCCATAGTTCCATTTCAGGTCCTGTACCCTTCAATCTTTAGATGCCACCCCTAGGAAAGCAAAACATGACACCAAGCAGTATGTTTCCATATCACCCAGAAATTTCCGTTCTGTTGATTGCTTTGGTAAAGTGCATTATGGAAATTGCTGGACGTCAACAAACTTCCTTCAGCTCAACTAAGATGTGACAGAGAAACTAGTCGTTGGAACAAAAGCCAAAAGAGAGAAACTGTCTGTAAATTTACCAGACACCAGAATTTCACTCTAAGCACCAAGTTAGAAATCTAGGTGTCATCGTTGACTCAGATGAATTTTGAAACTCGTATTAAGAACAAAACATTTTTATCCCCTAAGGGACATTTCCAAGGAGCAATGTTGTCTCTCACAGGCGGACAGTGAGAGCATGCTTGTTATTACCAGCGTGCTTAATTACTGTAACACTCTCCTGTCTGGTCTACCAAAGAAATCTGCTCGACTGAAGACTATACAGAACGCAGAAGCACAAATCCTGACCGAGATCAGATCGGGAGCACACATCACACCAGTTTCAAAGTCTCTGCACTAGCTGCCATTTATTTTTGGCGACATGCAGCTGCTAGATCACTCTGGTCTCTCTGGCACTGGCCTTTTAAGTGCTCTAAAACCCAGGACAAAGAGGCATGGGGAGCCAGCTTTTAGTTTTTTAATGCTCCCAGCCTCTTGAACCTGATGCTGTGGACATTTTCAAAAGTGATCTTAGAACATGTCTCTCCTTAACCTTGCTTTTGTTTAGGATTTTAGTTTTGTTGTTTTAGTTTAATGCGTGAACAGTGAGTCCGTTTTCCGTGAATCAGTTGATCGGTGTGCATGCACGTCCCTGTCGATTATGACGTTGTCTGCTGGGACTGCTATAGTCAATAAAAATTCTGCAAACGTGAGGCTTCTGTACATGGACCAGGTGGTCTATAAATATTTACAAGTTGAAGGGACTGTGGTTTGGATAGGTACAAATTATTGTCTTCGGCCAGAACAAATTTAAGTCTCATTTGTCTCTGTCATTGCATTTCGATCATCAGCTTCCATTAGCCGCAAAGGCAGAAACTTGCTAATGTTGTTATGGATAATTCCATAAACCACAGACAGATGTTTCCACCCCCTCCTTGTTTTTCTAACATAATTAGTGCTTGTTTTTTTTGTGCCTGCAATCGTATCATCATCCATTACTCTGTGTTAGTCTTTTGGACATATTTACATTTTTATTTTTGTATCCATTTTTCACTTAATATCATGATTTTGGCCGAGCTCATTGTATACAACATACATTTACTACAGCAAATGATGATTCATTTTATTACCAGTGCAAAGAGGATGAAAAAGACGATTTATTCAGGATACTACCCTTGCGTTTTGATTTTCAACCAGCAATCATTTTTTAAAATATTATTGCAATATATTACATGTTTTATTAACACTTTATATGAAGTTTAATAAGCAATTAGCAATTATATAAACCAGGTGTTCACCAGCCTGGGCAACCCTATGAGAGTCTAATGAACTATATAGTAAAGCAACCTGTTAACCATAATTTTACTATCAAATCACTACAACCAGAAAAGTGAAGTTGAAAAAGGGATTGTCCATTCAAATGCAGTCAGGGGTTTGGCAGTGATGTTGGCTATGATATTGGCTTCGGGGTTGGCTATGATGTTGGCTTTGGGTTTGGCTATGATGTTGGCTCTGGGGTCGGTTGTGACGTCGGGGTTGGCTTTGGGGTTGGCAATGATGTTGGCTATGATATTTGCTTCGGGGTTGGCTATGATGTTGGCTTTGTGGTCGGTTGTGACGTTGGGGTTGGCTTTGGGGTTGGTTGTGACGTTGGCTTTGGGGTTGGTTGTGATGTTGGCTTTGGGGTTGGCTATGATGTTGGCTTTGGGGTCGGTTGTGACGTTGGGGTTGGCTTTGGGGTTGGTTGTGACGTTGGCTTTGGGGTTGGTTGTGATGTTGGCTTTG
>JAOYSI010061277.1:0-58927 GCA_025775065.1 Hiodon alosoides
CCCCCCCCCCCCCCCCCCCCCCCCCCCCCCCCCCCCCCCCCCCCCCCACCGGACAATGAAAACTGAAAAACACATTGAAAAAGGCACCAGAAGTATTAGTTAAATTCAAACAAAAGCAAGGCATTAAACCATTACCAAAAGTTATGATTTCATAGTTCTGATAGGCTAACATACAACATATAGCATGTTTAAATAGTAAATAGTGTGCACTAAGAGCAAATGTGTGAGGCCATTTAGGTGCATATAAGCTCACATTTTCTTATATATTTATAAAACTTGAATCTAAAAAAAACCCTATGGAAAACACTGGTTAAATACTTACTAAGGTTGAGGTGCTTCATAACTACATTAAACAAACAATAAAAACATTCACATTTTAAGCAACTACTTTAGACTAAAAACATATGATTACACACAATAACATTATGTTATATCTAATTTTATATTTGATGTAAATCTAAAGGCAGCATAGGTTAAGTTACACTTTTTTTTTAAAGTTTAAAAATAATTCAGGTCATTAAGTAAAATCATTTTCAGATGTGCTACATCTGAAAATTTAAGATAATGTGCACATGTATGTGTTGCAGAAGAGTTTTAAAAAAACATTCACCTGCAAAGCACATACACCCAAAGTATTGCATAGATTCTGTTCTATGTGGATTAACAATCGGTTGAAGGTACACCTGCTTCCTGGTTCAAAGTCTCATTCTTTTAACTCTTCGCTCTGGTGTGGCGGACAAATCCAGGGCAATCGGTTCTGTCAAAGCCAGGCATAGAATATTGCTAGCACCCCTTTTCCTTTCCTTGGAACCTAAGAATGAAAAATAAAAAAGAACAGAACACAGAACTGTAGTCAGGCTAGTTTCCAGGGCTCAGAATTAATTCTATTTAGGAAAAATTCAGGAGAAAAAGAAATTCACAACAGACCAGTTCTCTTATAACCAAAAGACGAAACTTTCAAAGATGGAACTATCTTCTCACTTACGTCTGGCCAGTGTTCAAGATAACCGTGATATATTTTAAACTGTAGAATAGCAATACACTAAAATCAAATTTACATTTCTTACCTCAGCATGCAGTGTTACAGGTGTAAATGGAGTGGACAGAAAGCTGTGTTAGGGTTCTGCTCATAGAAATGTTGGACAGTAACACAGTACTTGACTCCTTAAAGCATTTGTTCAATCAGATTCTTTGTCTTCTGTTGTGATTTCATCACATGTGTATTTAATTAGAATCTGGAATAAATATCAAGATACATTACAAATTATATTTAGTCTCTACTACTCATGATTTTAAATTGATACTCTAAATACTGTAAAATAAATAAATAAATAAAAAGGCTTGGTGACATCGTCAAGTTTTATTTATCTGGGTGGAAATATGAGGGAGACTGTTTTACTGCCATCAAGTAATGTTACCACACTTCTGTTTCCACATGTCAATGTAAACAGGAGGTTTTATTTGTCATACATACCCTGTAGTAAACAAGGGAGTGTTTGACCTTTGGGGTATAGGAATGACTGTACGACAGAACTAACACATATATGCAGGTTTTCTTGAGTTACGCATTTTAAAATATAACCCTGTGTTTAATTGAAAAAAACATTTTTTTTTTTTTTAAGATTCAGGCCCTATATAAAGCCATGCTACTAGTCTGTTATACCAGTCCTGCAGCTGGATATATATATATAGCATATACTTATTTTTTCTACATTTATAATTGCTTTTTTTTATTTTATTTTATTTTTTAACTTTCCCCATGTATCTTTCAAATATACAAACATGTAGGTTTTTAATTTTTCAATTCCAAGTTCCAGAAATGTTAGCAATGAGCTAACATGACACGTCCATTTATTGATTATACCATAAGGTGCGTCTAACTGAATGTAGGTTCTAAAAACGGATTATTGATTGCAACAACTCAGCCTACACAATGCCTACCATCATTTCTCAAACACTTGGCTATTCACAAGCTCGAACGGACACCACAATGAGTAAACACAGGCCAAAAGCAAGGCTTAGCTTGAGGCAATATCGTACATAGTAGGGCTAAAACATGTGTTAATCTGTCTTCAAGGAAAAATGTGTACATTTGTAAAAAGGATAAAACATCTGTATTTATCATGAGGAACAACGTGTTGCAGACTTCATGAAGTGCTGCATTATCATCATTGTTGCTATTTATAACAACAACAACGGCAACATATCTTAAGACCCCTTCTCCAGAGCTAAATACAACATCAAGGCCCCACACAGGACTTAAGTCCACAGCTTCTTGGTAACAAATATGGTTCCTTAAACGCCTCTTTCTTGCTCCAAACCCGTAACTGCATTATGAATCATATGGAATATAACTTCTCTAGGGCAAAATAGCGAGCTCATCATTTGGCCAATGTCAATTCCTTCTTTGCATTCAGTTCCCATATATACCTCTTAAAGCAGCTAGCAACTTTCTAACCATTACGCGAATACAACATACAGTGAATGTCACTTAAATGTAATCATTTAAAGATGAATGCGAAACAATGTGATCATTAAGAAAAACACTCTGGTTTCTACCTGTACAAAAACCGTGCATGGAATCATCCAATAAGACAATAATACCAACTTTTTAAAAATTGGGTTATGCAATCAAATGGAACTGCAAACCACTACTGGCCTCTCGCTCTGTTCTAATTCAAAAAGTCTGTTTTCTAAACCGTCCTCATTCAACATTATCAGTCATCACTGTGTATTTAATTAGAGTTGAGCTTGTGATTAGCACATGCAAGCCGTTTTAAAACAGTAACTATATACCGTTTGCGGTTGTTCAGTTGTGGTGCATCTATACCAATGGGAGAGCACTAATGGGCCAGAGGAAAATGCAAACAGTGGCAAGAGAAGCACAATTAGTCAATTTAATGTTTAATTTACTAAGATAACTAATTATGCAGTCAAAAAAGTGCCCCTCCAAGTCACAAATAGTGGCTACATAAGTAGCTTGGATCAGGAGCCACTGAGGATAACGCACAGCCTAGATGCAGTCAAGAAGCCATAATGCTAAAACATAATGCTAAAATTCACAGCTTTTGAGTCTGTATTGCTTTATGTCGTCGTGCTCTTGAGAGAATGCCCTACGTATTAGTACTATATCCTGTCATCAACCACTGAGTCATCTCCGTGCTGCCATTATGGCTAACCTGCTTAAGAGAGTACTCCTCGTCATCTTGTCCTCAACCCTAACAGATCGTTTTCAAGACGCTACAATCGTTTGTGACACACAATTAGCACAGACTTTAGCAGAATACTTGATAAAGCCATTTCACCATTGCCACCCACACACCCGTTCTCCCTATAAATATACATGCATGAGGCAATTTACATCAAGATGATCTTACTGGTGTAATCCATGTCTTAATAGCAATATTCACCAATAGTGTGCATCTCATGCAGACGTCAATAGCCATTACATTCAGATCACACACATAATCGCTTTAAGCAAATAAGGTGCTATATGACTGGTTCAAATCTCATTCTTGCAGGGAACAAATCAAAACTTTGACAACCCACTAATGGCATTTAATTAAATTGTATACAACAGCATTTTCTTTTGCATTTCTATTCCTCATTAAAAGAAAAAGCCATTGAAATACAGTAATTCCTCACTACGGGCATAAACTACATTGGAATTGTGAAATCATCTGAAATCAAAAATCATCATCTACAGGCAGACTGCTTGTGTCCCCAATGGCTCCTGTTATTTTTAACAATTCATTAAAACTGAGATTTCCGGAGGGGGATTACAATGCAAACATTTTATTTGTGTTTTCATTCTTATTCCTTCAAATCCATTGACACAAAATTGACTTAAACTACACTTAGACTTTTATAACATTTTAAATCAGAAAATGGAGCAGAATGCCATAAGGCAAATTTTTATAAATAAAACAATGAAAAAGATAAGAAAAAAACACAAATACAAATTTAGCATATCATCTTTTTGGAAATAATTTTCATGTGGTTGGTACAGAATTGTCAGAGGCTTTGTGATGGCCTCTTGCATATATATAAATTAAAAAAAGAAAGAAATTTGAAATGGTAAACGTAATATGATTTATGTTTTTTTGATAGATTATGAGAGTATCCTGAGACTAAAGGCAACATCTGATAACTTTTGGTAATTTGGTTTCTATTACTTTTGGCAACTTCTCAAATGTTAACTGTCAGAGAGGCAAATAATATCTGTATAAAAATATGTTCACTCTTTCTCATAAAATATATATATATATATAGAATATATATATGCTTGTGCGAGAGAGAGCGATCCTGTGTAGTGGTGCATACACTTATTCAAAACATACAATCGATAAGCATTACGTTTCAGCTGTTACACTAAAAATATTTAGCTGCCAAAAGACATCCAGTCATTCAACTTATTGTGGGCAATTCGTTTAAATCGAATTTAAAAAATCACAACAAATAAAAAAATAAAAATAAAAATCTAAATGACACTGACTTCTTTAGTAGTTTAGACTATTTAAAGTCTGCCTTAGTCATGCAATGTTTGCAAGTGTCTATATTGTGCTCTGGACAGCGGTTGTTCACACTAACGGTTGAGATCTAAACTCTGACATCTCTCAGGTCCCAGACCAAAAACAGCTTAGTGCTGTGGAAAACCATGTGAATATAGAAACTGACTACTAAATCATCAATGTTGCGTTGTTGAAAATCACATACTGAGGGAGTTATATTTTCTACATTTAAAAAAAACTGAAATACTCATGAGAATATTGAGGGGGTTGGTGGAGAGACTGGTAATGAATGTCAAATACATATAGACAGGTAAAAATGTTCACTAAAGCATAAAATTTACACATTATATTTAAACTATATGTAGATATTATTTACATAATCTTCATATACCTTTATTGACATTGGCTACTGTACACATAAACATGGTTGGAGAAAAGGCACAGCATGACTGTGTTAGCTCAGGTCCCTGCTCCATAAGTAGCACAGAGGGTGACCATTTGTCCTCTTCTACTCCGCACATTATCAGGAGCATAGAAAACCCGCTGTGGCTATATGTACATCACAAAACTAATATTTTACCTTGCTTTGACACCTAAATCCCTTCCCAAGTAATTAGAAAACATATTTTACTCCACTGTCAGATCACTCAGCCAGGGTCTCACACTGGTTCAATGGAAGATTTGTTTTGCTTTGTCCTTAAGGTTGAGTTGAAGCATAGGTTACTTTTTGCTTACATAAACTTACAAGTACATATCATTAAAGACAAAATGTTGTGTATGTAAGGAAAGCGTCACAATAAGAATCAACCTTACGGAAGAACCGCATTACGCCCCTTCTGAATCATATTGCACAACATAATGTTCACATGAACTTTTTTTAAACTTTAGTCACACCCTCTTTAAAACAAATTTTCTAAAGAACCATTTAGTATTACTGCCTGCATATTTACAGCAGAGGTCAGACCCTGCCATAAGAAATCAGTAGGCAGTGTAGAGATAAGCAAACAATCAGTGATTTCTTACGAAACTCAGAATGCAGTTCTTTTGCCCTAAGGATAGGTAATAATTGCTATCCTAACTGTATGGAACATCACAGCCCATGACAGGTCATAAACTGAAAATCAATGAGCTGGTTTACATAAAGCCCATGATAACCTCATTGACAGCTGCAATTGAGCTAGTTTAAAAGTGTTTTTCCAGTATTCTGCGACTTAATATGCGACAAATCTCTACTTGACAGCTCTAGCGTCATTGCATTCCAATGTTTTCATGTCAATTAACTGGAAAAATTTATAAAAACTGGAAGTTCAAATACGGTTATCCTGTAAAGCGATATTTTGGTTAGGCTTTGCATTCATTTAAATGGTCAAATAAACCATTAAGGCAAACCTTTAGAAAAGAATGAAAAAAACACAACCATGCAATCAAACAAATCTAGACCACTTTACACAAATCTAAAATAATTTAAATGTATTAGTGTGCGATTACAAAGCCTTGGCTTTTCCCAATTATTAATTTTATATATTACAGCGTTATACTAAATAAGACCCATCTCAAATACTTAATCCTGTGCACCTGTGAACGTGTATAAAAAAATAAAAAATAACTTTTCAAAGTAATGAAACCTAGAATCATTAGCATCATGCTAGCCTAGCCTGGTCCAGGTACTTAACAAGAAACGTAGGGGCATTTCAGAAGTGCAGAAGGCTGTAGCTAAAAGTGGTACAGAGCTAAGACAGAGATGCCATACCTTTCCTATTTATTTTTCTCATTTCATTAAAATAAAGAAAAAAACAATAAAAAATAAGGTCTAAAAGCAAAAGAAAGAAGGAAGTGGGGAAGGGAGTTAGAATTAGTTCCAGTATGATGAAATATTAAAGGAGAGAAAAGAAGATAGCAAACTGCTCATTTCACCAGGACTGACTTCGGGAGGAAAGCGTCCGTTTCCGAGTCTCCACTGCTGTTGGACAGATGGCTTCTAACATGGGTGGAAGAAGGGGAGACAGTGGAAACAGTGGAGGAGGAGGAGGGCGTTGCCACTTTGGGCAGACTGTACATGTAGACGGCTCCTATGACCAGACCAGCACCCAATGTGAAGAGGAGGTCTATATGGAACCCGAAGAGGTAGACAGAGGTGATAGTGGAGACGACAATGGAGAAGGAAGTGGCAAAACCCTTGAGGATGTTGTCTGCATACTTCACCACCACTGCCACCAGAAGCCCACCGAAGGCCTGGTTAAAGATAACACCCCAGACCATGGGTGTGTACCCAAACAGAAAACCCTTCTCGGCAACGGCCGGGCCATCGTTCCACCACAAGCCCAGGAGGCCTAAAACAGTGCCAAAAATGCCGAGCTGTACATTCCTCATCCAAACAGAGGCCGAACTCCCCTTCAGAATCTTCTCAAAATAAACCCCGGCAAAGCCAGAGGACAGGCAAGACACCACCACTGCCAACAGTCCCTTGACATAGTTCTGGCCGACGTCTACCACCGTCTCCTTCCGTTTCCCTTCTTGTTCCACCTGCACAATAGCCACGCCAGCAAACAGCAGCACCAGGGAGACCCATTGCATGCGAGACAGGCTCTTCCGCAGCATCAGCACTGAAAAAAGTGCCGTGGTCAAAATTTTCAGTTGGTACGTCACCTGAAGAAAAAACAAGAATAATCTGACAATCAGCAATGCACATGCCGATATCCATTTTATACGTATGCCGTCGCTCAATAATCAGGTTTCCTTCTGAAACATTATTGATTGTATTATCATGGACATTAAGAGCACAAAAACCCAATGTAAGATTTATGTTATGTACAACCAGAGCAGGGAAACAAGTCTCTAGTAAACTAGTTTTAACACCTGCCTTTGGTTGAATTTTCATTATCTGACCAGCAACTGGCTCATCTCACCTGGAACGTGGCAGCAGGCAAATTGGAGATGGCCACATACTGGAGGTTGTTTTGCAGGGTATAGATGAGGGATGGGACTGCCAGTTTCAGTGTGTCCAAATACTGAACAATAATTGAGTCATATAAAAGCGATATGAAACTCCTCAGGTTCCCTGAATCATTCAAGCAGAAAGAAAAAGAAGAGAGGGTTAGTATGTATATGTAGCTTACAGGGTTGTTAAATATAGTATGATATTTACGTGTAAGTGTTTAAATTACCTTATTCATGTAATAAATAAAATGTAAAAAATATATATATATATTTTCCACGACCACTGTGCTAAACACAGCTCACACTAATGTTTGAAAACTAATGGCTAGAAGAATGAAAACCATAAACCAATTTCAACAACATACCCACCCCTTTTCTGGAGCAAAATGATTAGTAAACAGGTGAGAACTTTGAGCACTTCTGCCATGACCACAGCAGATGTTGTGAAGAAGCGCTCGCCTGGCAGTGTTCGGACGTAGCGGATACTGAGGATAAGCGACGCATTCTGGACCACCAGGATCGCCAGACTAGCATACTTCAACTTTCTGGCAGCTGTGAACAAGGCGTCGACACAAAACATAAATAAAATTACCTCTTCTGGAAATCACCTGCAACCTATCAACCAAAATTGCCTTTGCCGACTGAGCCACTCCAGAGGCATTTAAGTGGATCAGGTGGAAGGAGCAATGACATAGTGAACGTGACATGGCGAATAGGTTTGGAAGAAAGGCTTTGGACTACTTTTAAGTGCCCAATTTTTTTAGCACTCGAAGGTGCTAGTGAGAGACCAGTTTTGGGGGATAAGCTTTTTTTTGTCATCCTGCCGATTTGCGTTTTGGTATTAAACACATTTTTGGTGAACCAATACTCCATTGAATAGGAGGCTACCGACAGGAGTTTAATACCTTTAAGGGCGAACACTTTACCCCGCCTGAGAGTTAACAGCTGAGTATAGCAAACAAGTAAGCCAAGCCTGGGAAGGAATATCCCGGACTGCGTCATGGACGTTTTAGATGTTTTGCGTTGTCCGCAAACTTTAAACTTAACCCAGAATAAAGGGAAGCTAAAATCCAGCACTACCCAAATTAGGCCCAGAAGACAGCACTGACCCCAGCTTTCCTCCATAAAGGGTCATGTCCACTTTATTCTAATTGTTTTTTGGATTGTGAAACTGCCTTCCCCCAGGGTTATACAGGTTCTTTTTGTTTCCTTTCACCAAAAGTCCACCAACATGTGCACACAAGCTGGCCCCTCAGATGTTAGCCCACAGTTTCACATTGGGGCTTTGGAAACCGTATGAAATACTACAATACCCAACATGATTTCCTTAATTATAATAAACTTCAAAGCCAAAATAAACACCTGGTGGAAAAGCTGAATCCAGGCACACATATTCATAGCCTCTACGGACAATACAACATAAGTGTGTGCACATAAAACAAGCAAACAATTTCATGAAGAGCGTGGAAACAAAGCATTTTGTTGCAGTTGTGTTTGTAATGATAAATGGTAGTCAATGGGACTTATTGGTCAACTAAATGGGTTCTAAAGCTTCCACTATTTTACAAGCCACAAACCTGCCATCTGTAGCCGAGTACTTTCATTTACACGTCAACGTTACGCCAAATGCCAATGAAGGGAGGGAATAAAGTGTGTCAAATTGACCATTAGCCTGTAGAACAGGATCTTTTGTGACAATAGCTCCGGTTTGGCAGCGCAAATACACCGTAGGTAATCCACACATTTTTTTTTAAATGTTTCTAGATTTTGTATCAGAAATCCTATAAAACGTCACTCAAAACAATTGCTTTGGTTATAATAAAATGAACTTTTACCACTAGTATCCGACTTACATATTCTCAAGACGTGTCTTATAACCAGTTTCTTAATCATATGTCCCCAAAAACAAGACAGTTGAACAATCGTTCGTAACTGCCCGGTGGAAAAAACAAGAAAGCGTCGATCTAGCTTTTACGTAGCTAGTATGGGTAGTTTTCCAATGTAGTTGTTGGAAGGGAATATTGGAAAACGGAATGAATTGCTTGAGTTAGTTGACGTGTACTGAATTAATCTAAATAACCAAAAATTAACCATAATAAAAATAAGTTAGATTTCTGCTTCGGAAAATACTAACAATACAGCTCCGTTTAATAGGGTCAATATTAGCTAGTTAATCGTTATACGTAGCTATACGTAGGGATGTTATGACTTCAATCATATCATTTCACAAATGTACCTCGCTAGCTAGAGGTTAGTCAGGTCGGCATCTTACTTTCATTCTGTCTCCGTCCGGATGTCTGGTCTTCCCCGACTCCGCTCACAGGGCCTTCGCCGCTTGCAGCCATGTTGGCATTAACGTTATGGAAACCTCCTACCCGTTTCCTAACCTGTAGCCAACACTTACACGTTGCAATAGGACGAAAGGCCAGGTGCCCCAATCTACAGTCCGGTTTTTCCGTCTTTCGAACTCCTCCCCTACGCCATTCCGGACCGTGTTGAACACTGTCTTCCTGTGTTCAGCTGAATAAACGTACCTACAAACATTCCCTTGTCAGACTCGGCTCTAGAGATGTTAAACAGGGTACGGAAAGACGAGACCTCAGTTCCGACTCCACTGGACTACTGGATTTTGGGATCTAGGGAAGCTACGTGCTTGTCAAACTTCGATAAAATAAAGGAATGGAATGGAATTTTGTTTTACACTTACAAGTCAAGGATTAAAAATGACTTGAATTCTTAAACTAAAATCCTAAAAATACACTCTTCCTGATGAGTTTAATACAATTTCCGGTATGGGTTAAATTTCCCTATTTCTGCTTTCTTTTTAGACCAGTCTGCCTAACATGAATATTCAAAACAAAGAGCGACTTCGTCAGCAAGCTCCACCTACTGTAAAATAAAGTAGGTGAATTGTTGTTACTAAATTTACTTATAGACTTTAGATTCATATTCCACGGTAAAACCCGATTAAGATTTATATGACGTTTGGTCTTGTAGGACTGTTTCAACGATGGGTGGGTCTCTAGAGTCCTGGCAGGCTTGCAGAATGAATATTCTCAATAAATAAGCTATGCGAAAATGATCCGTAGTTTCCTAGACAGGATTTGCTAATGTGCCATAAATTTGCGATTAACGCCACAAAATCAAGTACATTGATAAGTCTGGATTGTTTTAAATTGCAAGCAATATTTTTTAGTCTAGCGTGTCAGGTTTATTGAGGAATAGTTATAAAATTGGGATAGTTTTATTGGATCAGCCTTCCACCTTGTTAATCATACTTCTCCAAATTACTTTTCTTTACTTAATAAAGAGACGGAATATAACAAATTAATTTCTACATTCTTCCTTAAGCCCTAAATACAAACACAGTCTGGTCTATCTGACAATTTCTATATTTAGCTAAGTTATTCACTGCGAACTTTCTGTCCTAAAGATTCTAATTTGGTGCAGAAAAGGAACACACAAGAACCCATGAAAGGCATTAACTAAAACTTCACGAATAGTCTGGGGAAGGTTTCAACAAATTTAGGGTATAACTCAAATCCAAGGTATGAGTAAAACGTATTGCATTGCCAGACTGAATTGAACCGTCGTTTTTCCACTGTACCTAAACAGGTTCTAAACTTGTTATTAGATGACGTTTTCATGTATTTACTGCTATGCCAGCATTGTGGCCTAATGGTTAAGCCATTTGTTATAACCAGAAAGTTGCTGATTCGCTGTCACTGCTATACTCTTAATTATTAATTGCTTAATTATCCAACTGTTTCAATAGATAATGTGTAGATTTGCAAGCTATATCGTTTGTCAATTGCACTGAATAAATCAGGCACTCCTCATAACGTCGAAGATGGTATTTCCAGATCTAGCTTTTTGGCTGTGCATGTTTGTTGATTATTTACCGAGTTCCACTTAGACCTTCCCCCAAACCCCCTAATTTGGAACTCTATAGTGCTCAGTTTTATCCTCTTCAGGACATACGTACCTGCACTAACCTGAAACATTTCTCACGTCCCCATCCATGTGCCACAAGACATAATTAAACATTTTTATTGCTTAAATTAGATGCATGGTGTCTAAACATATCCTTAATAGAAATCCGATTGAACAGAAGTATATGGTTTATTCTACTTTCTGTAAGATATTTGACTTATACTCAGGGTATAAACATTTATTTAAATCGCTTTGTAAAATGTAATATACCCATTTAAAATTGGCTCTACAAATCATGCTAAGTCTAATTAACTGACCTCCTGCCAGCAACGTGAAAGATGGCTTATTAAAAGACAAAAAAAATACAATAAATCTGCCTAGAAATGATCACTGTATCTTTGTGATCGCCAATTAACAATTAACTCGGCAACAAACTCACTTAAAGTGACAAAACCTCATAAACTGCAAATGTAATGAAGTTGGACTAACGAGATTTGAAAATATTTAACGACTTTAGCGCAAATTAAATAACGATGAGGTTTTGTTTTTTGAGATCAATATTGTAGCGTTCGCGGTGAGTCCCCAAAGAAATTTCTAATTCTTCTTTGGTGTAGGTGCGTTGGAATAAAGTCCGGGAGCACTTTTTAACCGTTTGCTTTATTTGCGCCTCAGTAGCGCACACGGTCCCTATGGACTGAGACCACGCCAAAAATAATAAAACCCCGTCCTAGCAACTCCTCCTCTCTTGACACCTCCGTCTTCCTACCTCGTTACCTCATGCTTTTTAATTCACTTGTTCTGTCTCCCCCTCCACCAACCTCTTCTCTAATGCTTTCTCCTACTCTCCACGCACACGCCACGCCCCCTCCTCCTTTTATCTCCTCCTGAGGGCGGAACCCCCCCACCACACTCACCCACAACCCCATATATTCCTCACTCTCCCTATCTGCTGTCACCCCCTTACTAATTCCCCAACACTTGATGTGGTCTCCCGCCTTTACAGACGGGTAACGTCACCCCAGAACTTGGGGCAGCCCCCTACATCCTCTACCCCCCACCACCCAAATCGCTACAATATGTTTGTGTTCTTTTACTCTGCCATTTGAATTATGGTTGTCATAATAGAATGTATGTATTTCTTCCATCCTGGATGCTATGTACACACCTATAGAAAACATTAATTTAAACATGTAGTGTTGAGTATTATTAACTGACTTTTGTGGGAATAAAGGGGGCAACATACTTAAGTAAAGTACCAAGTACAGTGAAATGAAATACAAAATCTGTCAGATGGTAGTATGCAATAATGATTAATGTTTTGTAACTGCAAGGGTTTAATTTAGTATCAATTAGCATTCAGTGTCATTGTTTACTTGTTCAGGATCTTGAAATAAAAAGTAAGGGGCAGTTGAAAGTGTTGCAAAAAAAAAATTTCTTTTGCCTCTGTTAAATAACCCCAACACCTACATTTTTATAAAGCATAGAGGGTAAACATTAAATTCAAAGCTTGTTCTTGCCCTCTTCCAGTAGCAGAAGTAATGCAAAATCTTTCAGAAAAGTAATTTTGTTTAATTGAAAACAGACCATTAATCATTTTAATAAATATTAACTTGATGTGTCCATATCCCCCAATTATCCATTCATTTAAATAACATGACTGCGACAACTTTCACTTACAAAACAATACATAAGTATTTACAACAAGTAAAGAAGTACCAACCCCAGCAAATTAACTAGGATTTAAAAAAAAAACCTTCTAGTCTGAAGTTCCCAAAATTTTCAAACCCATTTCTCAAAATTAAAATCTTGAAAATACATTCTGAACTGAGTAACAATATTTTGGTGTTTGAAACATATTTCAAGCCAGTCTCCCCACATTGTATCAAAAACATGTTGCAACCAAAACAATTAGGAAAGTAAAAATAAAATAATAGCTTTTTCAAAGTATTTACTAATATAATATACCTGATGTTGTGCTTGTACTTAACACATTACACTTGTGTCTCTGGGGCCTGATAACGTAACTCACACTCGCTTTGGATCACAGCATAGGCACATAAATATGAACAATCACATGACAGTAACAATCCAGGGAGAATCCAAAGTATTATTGAACACTCCTCCAGCTATTTTGCTTAAAAGCCTAGCTTTCATTGAAAACATCCAATTGAAGAAATTTCTTGGTCTACTTCAACTGGTTAAAATACTATGGTAAGTAAGGTGGTTTTTGGCTCACTAGGTAAACAATAAAACCTCCTGAGTGAAAAAGACATTGAATAAAATGTCCAGTGTAAATTTAAAATAGCAAACTTTCTAAAAACGTGTGACATTAAGGACATCCCATGGTTATTTTTTACTGAATTAAACACAGTCAGAGATTAGCATATAGTTTTGCCTCGTTAGCGAAACTCCTTCAGCCCTCAGGGTTGAATTCCACCTCACTGCTCAAAACAAAAAGTTATTGTTAAAATAAGGATGGGATTTCCAGTGAAAGACTTTCTTTAACAGCACAAGAGCAGTCAGATTTAGGCAAAGCTCTTTAAATGACAACTTTTGACTACCAGGGCACTCTGTAGAGAATTCCATGACTGAACCCTGAAGGCCAACATAGCAGTCATTTCTTTTTTTCCACATATATCGTTTTTTAGTCCAAAGGTGATGCACCACTACAAGTTGGCAGTGTGTTAATCTCTTGAGGTCTCCGGATAAACAGTTTTCTCACTCTTGAGGACGTGGGAATGAGATGAGCAATTGTTCCCTCTTAACTGAGGTACACAATTCATTGCTTAAAATAACCTGTACAACCAGGTATTCACATGGCAATGTATGGAATTTCAATTAAATTACATTCAAGCATTTTCAGTCTCTTCGAAGAGTTCAAGACGGTCAAAAGAGGTATTGGAAACTTCTGCATGCCCTGTAGCCTGATTAAACATAAATAAATACATAATCCTCCTTGAATATAAATAAATAATCAGTAATAAATACAAAATACATGTTATTCTTGCATTGATGATTGTGGCCACACAAGGAATGGATTTGTTTAATTATTTTAGACTATTTCTTTGATTCAAACTATTTAGATCTTTGACAAAAGAAAATAGATATCTGCAGGGCCATTTTCAATGTTTCACGGTAATAGATTTTAAATAATAAATATGTTTTTTTAAGAGATGTTTAGACACAGTGCTTTGGTATATCTGAGTGAGAAATGACAGGGCATGTGAAGTTCCCGTAAACCACTTAAGAATCCTGATTTCATAGACTTGACTGGCATGGAATGATATTGTCTCCACTTTGCAAGTCACCACAGTCTTCTGTTATTTGCATCCAAGGATGAAGCAAGATTTGATCCAATGTTGGTCGATCCTCTGGTGTGTATGCCAAGCACCAGCGAATCAGAGATTGACATTCTGTGAAGGCATAGGGATAATAGTGAGCATCTTACTGCGGTCATCTTCTTAATTGTCAAAAGAACTCCACAGTATAAATTTGATTGGCTGAGTATACAGTAGACTCAAAGTACCACTTTTAACCACTAGTTATATAATCTTTGCTGCCCCTATATGTTTCAAGTGTGGGGGGAATTAAAGAAAAAAAAATAATAATAATTTGGTGAAACTTACCCTTGGAGACACGCTTAGTGAAGCAAGGTTTGGCTTTCACAATCTCTGAGTCCCTTTCGAAGGGGATGTCCCCACACACCATGTCAAATAGTAGTACTCCCAAGGACCACACGGTCAGGGGACGTGCGTGATAGCGCTGATGCAGTACCCACTCTGGGGGACTGTACACCCGAGTGCCTGAGGAAAGACAAACAACAAAAATACTAATGTTAACAGCTATACTGGATCAGGAAAGGGCCCTTTCCCCCCCCCAGGTTTCAGATTTGCACTTCAAGTAAATGTAACGAAAGCAAATATAATCTGTCCATCTTGGAAACTATAGCAAAGGCTAACAGGAATCAGATTACTAATTCACCTTCAAAGTCTGTATAGGGAGTATCTTTCAGTATAGCACCAGAGCCAAAGTCAATGATCTTGATGTCTCCAGTCCGGGTGTCAACCAACATGTTCTCGTCCTTTATATCCCTGTGCACGATACCACCTGCTTGGCAGAACTGAAGAGCCTCCACAATCTGCCGCATAAACCTGAAATCAAACCACCGCGTATAAGTATAGTTTTATAGAACTTTGTATTACAGGATCAAATGTTCAAGCTCCCAGTTATGTCATTTAGACGCCCTTGCACATTAAGACCCAGGCTTGCTCTAAAATGCAACTGAGGACACAAAGTATTTATAATGTACCTTTGTGCAAGAGGCTCATCCAGGGCGCCGCGCTCCGTGATGAAGTCAAACAGATCCTGACAATGTAGGGGTCTCTCAAACACGATCAAAAAGCCCTGCCCCGGCATCTCAAACCAGTCCAGCATCCGGATCACCCCGCGGTGCACAGGACCAGCCACCTGCCCGCCACCCAGCTGTAGGAGCAGGGCAATCTCAATAGGAACAACATTGGGCTCATTGGGCTGTTGGAGAGACAGCACAGAAACACGATTGGTTAGGCACGCAGCAACATTTAAGATGTTTTTGTATAATCGACTTCAATACGATGACGTGTCAAACTTTCTTTCCATCAATGTTACCTAAGTACACTATCAATTATAACCAGTTGCAATCTCCAAGGCATTTTTATATATATTTTAGTTTCTGTGAGTGTAGGTTTGTCACTGCTTTTAGAAGTATGGGGAGGATTACAACGCGTAGGATACCTGGGGTTTTTTGATGTTGCTTAAATTAGTCTCAGGCTATCTGGATTGTTTTGAAAACTCCGACCGCGTCATTGCCACGTCACGGTTGAAAACCAAAACGAATTATGTTGTAGTTTCCAGTAGGGGGAGCAGGGTAATTCTATGTTTGTGTAGAGTCTCGAGATGGAATTTCCAGCTCACCCTTCTTTTTTTCCAGTAACAGTCATAAAAACCAGCTACTAAGTATTTATGAATTCATTTTACTAATTTTAGCAGCATATCAACTATGCGTCTTAATTTAATATTTGGAATTCAAATTAAAATAAAGCAATTAACCACTATTTAATATAATCTTCTTGAATCGTCGTATAAACAAAATCACATTTAAAAACAAATAAAATTTACACCTACCAGTCTTGCCCATTGTTGTACCCTGTCGCTGGAAATTTGTTTTATGGCCACCTAAGGGAAATTAAAAATAAGGATGGAAACTTAATTCCTTTCGAAAGAACAGAAGTGTCTTCTTGGTTGAAATAACGTTTAGCTTGGTGTATCGGCTTAGAATCCTACCTGCAAACCGTCTGCGATGCGTTGTCCAGCGAATACAGAGCCAAAACCCCCGCTTCCCAGTAGCGCACCAACCTGGTACAGCCTCTCAAACGGCTCCTTGACTGTTGCGGAACACAGCAATAAATAAATAAATGAACATAACACGCAGTTACTTTGAGCAACTGCGTAGTTGTGGTACTATTTACCAATACATTACCACAAACAGCAACAACAACAAAAAAACAAAACAAACAAGAAAAAAGAAAAAAAAACACAAATCTAATTAATTCTGCGTAGCAAGTTAATAAAGCTAAAAGTGAACCACTTAGTGTATCTAGGTTACAGGCAAGCTAGTTGCGATGATAACATACATAGCCAGCAGTTCACCTTAAGACCGCTATATAAAGCGTTTTAGCCAACTATTTTGATCAAAATCCAGTTAAATGGTTGAATTAAACAGCAACAATAACAGCTAAAATATATTTTGTTTAGCTTAATAGTACTTACAGCTTTTTTGTAGATCCTTAGCTTGGTGCAAATACAGGTCATCCATACGTTTGTCCAGCATTTCTCCAATTGAAAATTCAAAATAACTTCAATAAACTGTAGATTTTAAATTACCTGTCCACAGTGAACGCTTTAGTAATTATAGTCCATACCGAATCAGTTCAACAATAAATTATTTTAATTTCAGTACGAATAGCAGTTCTAACAGGTCCCGCGATTTTACTGCTCTGAAATTCGAAAACACTGCCAGACTTAAGGTTTGTTGCTGTTTTAAGTTTACGTCGTAAGCACGCCCATAACTACGTAAACGACCAATTACAATCGGATTGCATAGAGTATTTTGGGCAGATATCCAATTGAAGTGTATAATAGTTTAAATAAATTAATATTAATATTTCAATGGACAATTTTCTTAGAATTTTACTGTCCAATCGACGTTCCAGTAAACGAACACAATGATAACGAAACGCAAACTTGCTATTTAGTTAAGTAACTGACTGGAGGTATAAAACATCCAATCTAACTAGATAAAACGTTTTAACGATAACGTAACACGTTAAATAAATTCAAATTGGAATAAAAATTAGATCAAACATGGGGAATCAATAACTTGATTCAAATTTCAAATTACATATTTGTTGCGTACATGTTTATCTCTAAAGGAAACCAGACACAGATATCAAAATAATTATGTAGCCTAATAGCGTCTAGCATTCCAATTTACAGTATTAACTTTCCAATAACTCAATTTCATCAACTACTTCGATGTATCTGTGCATGCACAACATAACTTCAGTAGTCAGGGGACACACAGCTCTCATCTGATCTTTGTATTAAAAGGTGCATTTGAAAAAAAAAAACGTCCGGTCCTCTGTAGCAAAAACGTGTCCTGTGGTGCACCGTGTGTATATATATAAATAAATAAAAAAAGATTTGTTATAAAGTCCTTCTCAAAGATGCTATGCTATGCTTAACATCCACAGGTTAAGTTGACCATTCGTACAGGAGAAAGAAAGAAAGAAAACAAAGGCTTCCAACTATAAGACTGGACGCATCGATTCTTAGGTAGCAGGTCGTTCGTGCCGGGATGCAGCAAGCAAATGCTACCAACGTGCTTGTTAGCATGAGGGGGAATCTTTCCAGATTCCGAGTTTGTCATGACAGACTTACGTACACCTGGACAGTTAGTTGCTATAATAAGATGATTACGGTTTTTTTTGAGAAAAAAAAGTTATTAACAATACATAATTTTGTTTGAAAGACCAATTTAACACAGCTGCTTAGTAGACGTATTTACCCAAAGTGACTTAAACGATCCAGAATTTACATAGTCATTCACTTACATAGCTGGATATTTACTGAAGCAATTCAGGTTAAGTACCTTGGCTAAATGACACAACAGCTGGGAAGTGATTTTGCACTTTAGAAACTTTCGGTTTCTAACCTGTCACCTTAACCACTACTCCACACAATTAATGTTTAAATAACCCATAAACAAAATGCAGCAGAGTTGTTGTCCATTTTAAACTGTATTATGAATATTTTACAAACACGTCCACTTGGGACCACATTATACTATGTATAATATATGCAGCTTTATATGCACAACAATATCCAAGATCATGCAAACCTTTCCTGTTGCATGTCAGGGTCACTGTGGTTGTTAATTATACATACATTAACCATATTCATTTTCTGTTGGCATCCTTCGACCATATTAAGGGATCTAGATTAGTTTAGTATTCTTTAGAGCAGTAAAATGATTTATTTGAAAAAGAGAGAGAAGATCATCTGTGGTTCAAGTGGATTTTCATTTATAAGGGTTGCTGGTGATGGGGAAATGAACAAATCATTTTTTTTTTTCAGAAAGGTTTTTTTTTATTCCAAGAAAAAGGTATTTTTCATCCCAGAAAAGATAAAATAAAACAGAAATTATATTAATCAATCATTAAGATGATAAGTATGACATTATTACAAGTTTTATTCCTTAGGTTTTTTTTTTTTGTGTTTTCTATGATGATGTTTGTTGTGTTTATTTAAACATGCACCTAAATAAGTCCAATGGTGTCAGGGGTATTATAATAAGGAGCTTGAGAGTATGATTATGATGATACTGTATAGGTTGGTGAGAAGGGGCACGTATGGAGGGTGGGAGGGATAAAAGAGGATTGGAGAGTATGATTAAGATGATACTGTATAGGTTGGTGAGAAGGGGCACGTATGGAGGGTGGGAGGAGTAAAAGAGGATTGGAGAGTATCATGATGACTGAGAAACTGTCTCCTTTATTTTCAGTTTAATCTCGTCCCAGTGGATGTTGCCAGCGCCCCCATTTCCAATATCAACTGCTGTCCGGTGAGGGCTCTCTGTGCATTGCGTTCTTCTTCATGCTGTCGAGGTACTCTTGTTGGGAGACAGCCAAAACGGAAGCCAAAATCTCATCATCCTCCCAGTCTGCCAACAGAAGGCAGGTGAAATGTCAATGTTGACAGCAGCAAAAAACATCATTTAAATGCAACAAATGTAATAGGTTTCTGGCCCATTCCTGTAAAGTTCAGCTATAAAACCCAACATTCGTTATTAAAGTTTGCTGCCAACTTACTTTAAGATAGAAACATTTTAAACAGCTATAATAAATAATGTTCAGCAGAGTGAAATTGTCTAAGTCTGTTATGGAGAAGGTAGAAATGAATCAGACAGAATTTTTTAGCCTCGACACTTCATCCTGCACATCGAACATTACAATACAAGAAAAAAATCCTTCATTTCATCCTGCATTTGCAGTCAAGGAAATTTGCTATGAATATTGTTTAGGGTAATGGGAGCCCCATACCATAGCAGGCTTATTTCATGTTTCAGAACCTTATCTGATAATAACCATTTGATAACATGTTTCAATATCAACCCTATGTCAGTTCTTTTAGGAAAACAGCCAAACTTTTGTGAAACCTTCTGAACACACCTGAATCTATGGGATCAGATGCATAAAAACCGTACTCTTATTTGAATGTCTAGTCACAGTTGAATAAGCTGTCTTACCAAAGGCAGTGGGTGACATTTCCTGCATGATAGCGCGGTACCCCAGCGCAGGGTACAGGGACACAAGGGAAGAGGAGGTAGCTCTGTCTGGCCCCACACAAGGCTGGCTGCTAGGACCTAAAGAACAAACAAAAACAGTCCTAAGTGTAATAAGACTTAGACGCTGGTCTCCTCACGCTATTCCTTAGAAACTAGCCAAACTCTGAAAGACAGGAGACGTGGCTTAATAAGTCTGCTTAAGACTATTTCAGCCCAGGACATATCAACCAAAATATTATGCTTTTTTAATGACATATGATGCTAAACTCCATAGTTGAATGCCCTGTCAGTTTGCCTGACCTGGAGCACAAGGTGAAGGGGGCTTGGGCATCATGAGAGCTGCCCCAGCAGGGGAGGGGGGCTTGGCGGCTGCATCCGAGTGGGGAGGTTCTGGGTGCTCTGGCGAAGGTGCCGAGCTGCGTTGCCGGGGCGAACGGGCACTCCACTCTTCCAGGCAGCTGGATGCTGCAGCAGTGGCCGAGCTGCAGGTGGCACTGGCCTTCCGGGGCTGAGTCAGAAAACAAGAGAGGAGAGGCTTCATACAGAAGAACAAAGAAAACTCTTTCAGACCATCAGCAGCAATAACATTTATCGGAAGACCAATGGTTTAGAAGACCTGAATATGGTTTCAACATGGAGTGTAAACATGGTCCTGCACCTTAGAGATGTCGAGGAGGGGAGCAGTTCTCCATTCCCACTTTTCAATGTGGCTATCACCGTACACCATGAAACTCGCATTCAGACCCGTTCTAGGCAGACAATGTGTTTATGGTATAAACGGTTTTGTTCTGGTTCTCTTTTTTGTTGGTAGAAAAGGGATTATGTGCAGTCCACTTATAATTATCACATTTGTCTGGGACGATATGTTCACTAAGTGGTTGATCATAAAAAGCAAAAATCATGAATTCACGCAATGAATCGAAAGGTTACGATTTTTAAAATTATTATCTGGGATAATGCCCAATAACTCCAAATACTGTATCAAACAACGCACACATTGAAGCAAGTAAAAGCAAAACATTAGCTCATTATGAAATGCAAAACCGTGCAAACTACAACCAATTTCAAACCATGGGAAGGTATTTCAGGGACATAGCTGAGAGCATGACTTTTTACTTAACTTACAATAAGTGAAGCGTTATAGTTATTCTAATATTGTCAGTTTGCCAAAAAGCTTTTTGTCATTTAGGGCCAGTATACGGGCCATGTGCCGTTTACTTGGTGCAAAGCACTAATGGCTTTTTTACTTCGCCTCAGACAAAAAGTGGAAAAAAAAAGTGAATATTAAAGGCTAAGGTAATTGAAGTTCATATCAACGAAACTTATGAAGGGTAAAGGATGCCTTTAATGCGCATAGCTTTCGGAACAGTTCCTTGAATTTTCAAAAGGCCCAACCAGTAAAGCAAGGGTTTAGCTGCAATAGCCCATTTACAGGAATCTCGTGTTTCACCGTAGAAAATGTGCAAAAATTTGTGGTCAAAGTGAAAGGCGCAGAGTGTGGTGTCTCAACCCAGACTGCAACCCAGTCAGAGATTCTGTTTTGATCACACCAAAGCATCACACCTCTGAGATGGTTGTTTTATTAGAGCAGTTAAGAGAATGAATGTACTGCAGTTGTTTTGTTATCTCACTTAAAACAGAAAACCTTAACACTCACAATATTGCAAACTTTGCCCGATAGAACGCTGCCTCAGCAAAACTAAGATAATTTTTGCTACGGGGCTAGAAGCTGAAGATGTGCTTCTCTAGTTCCAGAGAAACCCCCACATACAGCATTATATGTTCGATCGTTCTACACATTTAAGCGTAAGCAGACCAGCACTTTTATAGCTACGTCCATCAAGCGGACAGTCAGCCGTATTGGGCATGTCCAAGCCTCACCTGCCGCGCCTGCTTCTCCTGGTCCTGAAGCCACTGTAGGTAGGACTCTCGTGCCACTTGCTCCTCGATGGCCTCGTTGGTAGCTTCCCAGTCCGTGGCTCTCTTCTTGTCCTCCAGCATCTGCTGCTCGATCCAGGACTCCTCAGAGGTCTTGATGGCGTTCTTCATTAGCGACTGGTCTGCGTACTGCTGGGAGCAAGGAGGAAACAGAGGCGGTCACATCGGACGGCAAACGTTCAACGTGTCAGTCTTATTCACGAGTACAAGCACATACCTGCTGTGCATGTACCAATAAATACCTGTGTCGAAAAAATGAACTCCTTGGTTTTTTTTTAAAGGATTTAATGCAATTCCTCCTTCACCAAATACGAGAGACTCAAGCCAACGCTCTGACTAAAGATTTGTTAATAAATTAAATGGCTCAGTCGGTCAACAGAAAAAAAAGAGAATGAATTGTAGTTGATAATATTATATAATATAGTCATAATGTTCTTCCCGGTGATATTAGGATTCTATACATACACGCTTATAGCCTTTGACCAAATTCACTGTAGATTTGTCCTTTGCTGTAGCTCAGACAGGAATTCTGAGGACGTCATAAAAGTAGAAAAAGCACAAATCTGAGAAACTAGTGGCATAATTGGCCATATTAGAAAAACCGTGCTCTTTGCTACCATAGATGTTGTAGGTTCAGTAGGATCTTTGTTCAAGGGCAACATGAGACAAAAATTGCAGAATTGTGTCCTTGTGCACATGCCATGGTTTCAGGCCACACTGAGATTTTATCCCACTCTCTTAAAGCTTCTCTTCCCATGTGTCAGACAGTGTGACGGCACATCACACTTTGTTCCGGAGCTCATCCCTGCCAAACCGGCCACTACACTGAACTGACTGACCTCAATACAGGGAGCTGACTGTGGTCCCAACTAGGTTCACTTGCCTTGTATTTAAGGTCTGACGTGCACGGCAAGCACAAGGATTGCAGCAGAGCTCATCGCTTCATGCTGAACACTAAATAAGGAGGCAGCCGTGATTTTGACTGGGGCGTATTGTAATGGATCCCCTAGACTTCAGGTATATACCGAACATGGTATCCACGTTGTTCAAATGTATATTCCGTACCCCTTTGTTGAAGGAAATGTACAACTGCACAGATGGGTAGAATTTAAAATACATTGAAAATGCTCAGGGCAATCTTCAGCATATGAAATAATTTAATGTAATACTAATAAAGACAATTTAAAGTGAAACAATATGTACAATACAAAATACATTAAAAATAATAAATTATAGAATTTCTTATTATTGACTCTTGGAAGTCTGGGGTCATGTTAAAGCCAAGTTAATACTTTAACATGGAGAAGGTAATATTTAACAGGGAAGTCCTACAGTACATCAGATGCCTTAATACCATCCAACAGTCATGCACATGCAGTGATATTTACTCTTAATAATTACGCAGGGTCCGTTTTCACGGTTACTGGAACAGAACAAAATAGTCACCAAGAACTGACAGCAAGCCCTGGAACAACATTCCATGACCTACGATATCACTTCTTACAGATAGAATGAAGAATGGAAGCCAGTTATCAAACAGACTGAACTTTGAATAATGGGATTTGAACTTATTGACCTGTTTATTCCCGTTTCCACGTGAACATTGTTAGATATAACAAATTGGCATTCAGTCATAGGACACTAGCATCCTCAAGTAACACAGAAAGCAATCTCAATAATTACTTGATGTGACAAAAATCAGTACACATTTTATGATCGTTAATTAAATAGTTTAAAGTCAAGCTGCATCCTATCCAGTTCTTGTTTATTTCAGGTTTCTCATACAATTCCCAAAAAAGCTCAGTTGGTTCAGGTTCAGACTGAAAAGGACTCGGTGTATGTCCCTAATTATTCGGGGTCATTCGACACGGGTGCCAAGCTGCCGGTGGACCAACAGACAATCACAGAGTGTAATCATTAGGCACCACCAACACAAACAGGACAGTGTACTGCTAATAGGCAGTCCCTGAGAGTCAGGGGAGTGTGGAATGTTTCCCCTCTCTGAGCGCCGCCCCCGGCCCTTTGATGTGTGCATATGTGTGCGTGTATTTGTGTGTGTGTGCGCACTCCAGACGAAGGACACTCCAAGCCACACTCTCAGCCTGCCGGGGCTTTGATGAACCGAGGTGTGTCAGCTAAACCCTACTCTGCGTCTCTGCAAACAAAACCCCCTGGCGCCCACAACGGTGTCTCAGTGACAAAATCTAACTATGCTGACTGGTCCAGTCAGCAAATCAAATGTCCCAGTCCTGGATTTATTCCTTAAGTGATAGTTGAAGAAAGCCAATGTTTTCAAAATCCCTTTCACAACCAGGACAAAAATTATATGTAAGGAGTGTTGCACTGCTTAAACGTGCTGTGTTTTGTGGATTGTATTGCATTACAGTTATTTCACATTTAATACATTATTAGTATGTTTATGGGATGAATTGTATTATGAAAAAATAGGGGAGAACACTCAAAATATCTTTATTCTAAGTGGTTCTAATGGGATAAATGAAGTAGTGACACAGTAGTGACAAAATAAACTTACTTGAAATAGCACTGAATTTTAAGATGTATGCATAAAATGCATGCAGTACCCACCCCTGGTTTGAAAGCAGGCAGTCCCAGTCCCACTCCGATGGTGGCTTTGTTAGGGTTCACCACAGAATTATAGTGAATGTTGCGGTGATAGCTAACTCTGATTGGTTCATCGTTGTTCTGGTGAATACCATGGAACGTGTTGATTGGTTCTGGATCAGGAAAGAGGGGAAGATACAGAATGAAACATTCATAAATATAAACAGGTATTCATACGTTATACTTTTTAGCTTAATACACTGATCTCCCCGCTCCCAAGTGGCTTAGTCGCCAATTAAATTTATCTTGGCTCGTCGCTACGACTCCACGACCACACGCGTGGGAAAATGTTCGACTAGGCTTCTGTGAACGGGAAGCCGGGGAGACGCTTTTTACTCATGAACTGGCCAATTTAGTTGTCCTGCCGATTTAACCCCTGCCCGTGGGGCCATCTGCCAACTTTGTGCCGTCGCCGTGCTCTCTTGGTCACAATCGGCTAATGACACAAGCTGGATTCAAACCCCCCGAACTCCAGCTCACAGGGCTCAGCCTGCTCAGACCAGCATCTTTATCAGCTGAGCCACTTGGGAGGCGCGATGTCTTTTAGCTAGAAGCTGACAGTGGGGCAAAGCGGCGTCCCTGATCCAATGTGGGCCATATACCTGTGCCATACTGGTAGACCTCGACAGGCCGATTATACATCTCCGCCATTGCCTGCATCTCAATGTGGTTCCCATGACAGTTGTTTTTCCTTTTCCTGTTGATGTATGTGGTGAAGTCCTCTGTCACGTAGTTTGAGAAGTAGTCTGCATTTTTCATCTGTGATGGAAGGGGGAAGAGGGAATTCAGCCCTAAGCGATCAACAGCGGCACATGGTTTTCACGGGGCTGATATCTGGAAATGTCACCGTGATGACTCACCAAGTAGTCCATACAGTGTTTTCGGACCACTTCATGCATGTCTTGGTCTCCATACACTTGATCGGCTGCAAACACAAAAACAAGAAAGCAAAAGAAAGGTTACATGTATAAACTAAAATCATGAGTACTTTACAGCCACAGAGACAAAACGTTGTTTTCCCAAAATGTATCGGCGAATTATTATTATTTTATTAAATTATATTTGATTATCAGCTAAATGATATTTATTAAATCTAAATACAAAAAAACAAACCGGTTCCTAGTCTCTCAGGGATCTATCTGTGTTCTGGGGGCCTTTGCACACATCGCAAGTATTAGCATCGCTAAACGGTCAGGCCAGAAACTGACCAGTGCACTCCATTCTTAAAACAAACACTTTTAATGAGCATTTGGCCAGCCGGCTGAAATTTGCAAGTAGACTACTTTTCTCAGCTAAATTTTCCAACTTTAGTCAGCTTACATCAAAGCTCAAAAAGAAAACGCTTTAGGCTTTCTCTGTGAGCCCTCTTCAAATACAAATAAAGCTTTAAGACTAACGGGTAAAAATCTGCTGGGTTATAATACTAGTATGGACAACAGGCACCACATTTAGCATAGTGTACTACAACAGTTTCTAGCCCATTCAGGGAAGCAGTTTACTGACATACGGGTGCTTCATTTTGCAGTTTCCTTCCCTAGTCTAAAGCGACCATTATCACAACTGTGACCATGTATAAGCCAACTCAGTAATTAGGCTCAGATGACCATTATATACTGCAGCCAGAATACATCTGTCTAATGGTTAAGTCTAATAAACAATTGGCGGGCTCCGGCCATGCTGTTAGCTGTTGGTTTCACTGTCAAGTCACTGAGTCAAACCGCAAATGTAAACAAGGACAAAGAGCTTTTTTCAGTCTTTCACAGCACCACCAGAACCCCCGCCCCCCCCCAAAGCTTCCTGATATGCAAATGAGCAACTGCAGTGATCGTTCCAGCAAGTCACATGACCAACGCCACAAAAATTCTCAGAAACTCTTAGTCAATTTCCTCTTATGTGGTATAACCCTAATCCGAGGACATTATATATATATATATATATATATATATATATATATATAGAGAAAAATAAAACGTAATTATGTTTAATTAAAAAAAGCTATTGTAGATATTCAAAGATGACACAAAGACATGGTTTTATCCCCAAAGACAGACCCCATATATTTAACAGATCAATTAATTAAATAATTTGATGTTCAATCTAACAAGATTCTCTTCCAGACAACAGATGACTACCAATCTTGGTTGGTGACCAATTACGGTGCTATCTTAACTGAAATGAAATGTGTCCAGTTATTCACATGAATTACAGCTAAGATTTTGCCATTTATTCATTCTTGCACCAACGTAATTATTTTGATGATATTATAACGACTGAACATTACTGATTAGAGAAATTGTGATGCATAGCTCTACAGGTCATGACCTCAATGCTTACAAACGGCAACAGTGTTTCGCAGTAAAAAGGAAACAGTCAGCCGTGTTGACGGTAAAATTCAGTTCTCCACCACTGATGCTTCGAAAGGATACGAGGTGCAGAAAATAGGCAAAATACGTGATCCGCATAAAATTCAGGTTTCCCCATCCGCGATTGAGACGTAATTTAATTCTTTCAAATCTGCTAAACAAAATGGGGTCACTTTTGCTAATTAAAGGAATGCAATCTTATGCACATGCTATTTAAAGGATTCAGATAGGTTTGAGTGACAAGAATATAAAAACTAACCCAATTTTTGGCTAACCTACCCCTATCCTATCTCTTATGCTTCATTTTGGCATATTAAAATGCCACCGCGCAAAGGTTTACTCAATACTTTTGAAAACTTAAATCTGTAAAGATGTTGTGTCATAATATTTGACCAGGATTGCACACCCTTTGGGTTAAAGCAGTTTTCTTTTCTGCTGCATGTCTGAAGTGACTGAGCCTCACACTGTATACATTTGCCCCAGAGATTATCCGTTTAAATTGTCCACGCAATCATTTTGAGGAATCATTTTCCTTTTACAACTATTCTCACACTTAAATAAACATTCGTACTGCACTAGAGCTGCCAGGACACCAATATTGTCTTGGCAACTTTTTAGTGAAACAACCCCGTCCAATGACTAGTCAGTCATCATTTTTTAGCAATACTATCATTTGTGCATGCAACAAATTAACTATGGGCCCAGCATATACATAAGTTCAATTACTTTAGCCAGACACACAACACTAGCGCCCAACATTTTAGTGTAATCAGCAGCGGCAAAAACCGAACAAGTTTAAGAACTGCAGGTTCTTGCTTTCGCTGGCAGCAGGGCCAGGCCCTTTCTGCTTCTCCTGAGCAGTTTCGATTTGACAGGGAGCCCCAATGGTCTGTTTACGTATTCTGCCAGGCATCACAGCATCGTGGCTCAAAAGCTAAGTATGGGCTGAGAGTGGTTTAATCACAAATTCCCCTTTCATACACGCCTGACTCATTTGCATTCATTATCATCCTATTCTCGGCTAACGTTTTGATCGCTGACTTCACTCCTGAAACAAAAAAAAGTTATTTTACAGTTCGATTGCACACTTGAGCTTTTCCCATGCAGAAACTTGTGACTGGCGCGAAATATTCAAACGTTGGATCATGCCTATAAATATACATATTTTTTAAATTCAACTTGAAATGACAATAATCTTAATTTTTGAAGACTTTTGACAGTCTTGCTGAACCCATGGCCACTGACCAGAAAAATATATTAACAAAGAAGGAATAAATAAAGAATGAGCAAGACAGAAAAAAAAACGCTACAGTGATAAAGGTTTAACGAGAAAAGGGAAGAGAGGATAACCACAGAATTAGAGAAGAAAGAACCGCAACGTATGTGTAAGGTAAGGAAGAGGAGGTGTTAGGGAGTTCTGATAAGCGGCAAGCGGGTTTCTAAGAAAAGGGGTGGGGCCACACTTGGCAACACCTAAAAAGCAAAGTGCGTGTCTGAGACCTGCCCTGACGATCTGTCTCCACCTGATAACCCTTATCCAAATGGGCCAGGGTGCAGTCAGAAGGCACCCTGCAGCTGAGTCCGGCGGGCAGGACTCAAGCAGCTGCCCCGATCGGACGGACCGCTCTAAACCTGTGCATGCCCACTCATGAAATCGCTCCATTCGGAACTGAAACAAGGGCACCGGTTCAATTAATCTCAAATATACCATCCATTGATAAAAAGTATTTTTGTTGTTGAGATGAATTTATACTAATTGAAAGTGTGGCATCTATAGCCATAAAAAGCAGCAAGTAGCCCGACGCAGTTTGTTCTCAAGTCCTGCACCCCCTCCTGAAGGGATTCTCGTGGAGCTCTATGGAGGCCAACTGTGCCAGGGCCAAGCTAGACGCTGACCTACCACGTGGCTGCTGAATCAGTACGGGTGTGGAGGACGTTGGCGGTGCTGGGGGCTCGAGCACACACAGAATACTGAGCTTCTGGTGACCTGCAGTGCTGTTTCACTGGAACTCTCTGACCCGACCCCCACTTGCAGCAAACAAACAAACCCATGCCTCTTCCATACGACTCCCTGCCACATGTAAAATATTCAGACGATTTTAAAATCTTTCAATGATTCACTGGGATATTACACTATCTGCTTCTTAACCAGAGCTAGTTAAAAGTGTACATTTTACACTTAACAAATATTAACTGCTATAATTGTATATTTACTGATGAAATCAATAATACAACATTAGGGCCCCAGTTTCGTTTTGAACCCAGCAACCTTCTGGTGTACCCGATTTGCAGTAAACTGCCTTTAAAACCGAAGCTGGTCAGAGCTGCTATGAACAGTCTGCTTGATGATTTAGCCTTTTATCGGTTTTCATTTAAAACAAAAGATTTGCAGAGTTGCTCCGCTGAGTAAATGAGATGGTTCTCTCCCTCTCGTGACCTGGCCCAGTCCCCTTTGCCTTAGCTAAGACAATCAGTATTTTGTCCAATTCACTTGAAAGCTCCAGTATCATCTTACAACACCTTAGGAAACACTGAAGACTGCATGGCAGCGTGTGGTTGAGAAAGTCAGACTTCGGCCAACCAGCGCTCAGTCATGTACGCCCAATGCCCAATGACGCAGTGAGAACGTCTGGGGAAATGGGGAGAAAACACTTTATTGGAGTGAACTCTCTCACAAAAAGCTTCCAGACAAACAGGAGAAGTCTGTTACAGTAACTCTTTTGGGACATTTCCTCAGTGGGGGGGGCGTTTCGAAATCTGAAACGGACCGTAAAACGGCCGCGTGAAATCATTCAGAAATTCGCAAAAAGCACGCAACACATGTGCTGCGATCGAGAAGGTAGCCTAGGAAATTGGGTAGGAAGCGAATTGCATAACCCAGACGGCTGCCTTTGTTTTGTGTAGCAAGGAGCACGCCGTCATTCTTTCAGCCCCAGACCAAACGACACAAACACAGTCTGCATTATTTAGGGCAAAGAGAAAAGCTGCACAGATGGTAGCAGGTCAACGTCTGTAATATGCCATTTCTAAAGAGGACGTGTGGGGAATACACCTAAATGAGTTAGCACAGCACACCACCGACTTACAGCCAATACATTTATCAGCTCCGTTGCGGGTGACGGAGCGTTACGGATCCTGTCTCTGTGCTAGCAGGCCTCGAGTGTGGAAAAGCAACGGGAGAATATCAGAAGTTAGGCGTGCCGCGCTGTATCGGACTACAGCACGGGTCAATACGGTGATACGTTTGTGTGGAATGTCAGACTCCAACGCTGCCTCAAACTTTGTTCCGGACAGTAACGTAACGTGCAGTTTACAGGTGCGGCCCAACTGCGCTGCTGGCTACATTGGAAGTAGCTGCAATAACAGTTCTCTGCTCTTCTACACCGGCAATCTGACATTGTTGAGTCAAAGGCAGAGGTTATTTTTTATTTTAAGTCCAGATTTCAGCAGATATTTCAAAGTGCCCCAGGGCTTGTGCACTTTTATGGTGCACAATGAAAGTAAAACAGCCCGTCATGGTCAATAATACTGTAATTAATATTCAATAACAAAGTAGAATAGAAAAACAAACAAACAAAATATTATATATATATATATATATATATATATATATTCTCCTAAATACAATATATTGTTTATTGTTTATAACATTTTGTATTGAAATTGCCACTGCTCTTTCTAACCGTTTAAAGACCCTTATGTGTATATAAACTACACATTTACACTACCATTAACTTTTATTATTAAAGCAACATAGAAGGTTTCTATAGAATTGTTTTAATACACAAAGAATACAAAAATAAAGTAAAACAGCTTGCATCACTAAATATTATAGGTGTGAAGTAAAGCATGATCAGCCAATTATGATCAGCACTTGATAAAACAGGAATGGAATAGCCAAAAAGCTGTCTAACATGGATGGTCAGTGAGACATAATACATTGTATATATGATACACATAAATGACCTTTGTTAAAGAGCTGTAAATGACTGCCTCTGAACTTCAGCACGTTCACTTCAAGCCCTTTGGCCAGACGCTGAGCACTCCCTGGGGTAGCCTGTGTCTGAAGGTGAAGTGGACCCGTTTGTGAAATCCCTCTGCGACTGGACCAATGTTCCTGCACGGCCCACACGTGCCGTTTCGTCTCTCCCCCTCCGTCCAGCGACGTCCGACCTCTGGCCCACTTCACGCTCGTATTGGAATCATTTCATTATTCCAAGACTGTGAACATATTATTCTTCAGTACTCTGTAACTTGAGAATATCTAATGTGTGCACATTTATTTAAACAAACCCAACGCCAGCCATATCTTATTAACCACGATAAACGGAATTCCTAGTTTCCCATTTCGTACATGAGCCAACAACAAAAAACACGTGCAATTATGCATATATTCTTTATCCAGTTGTAATAAATGCTTGATGCAGGGACAAGCATTTCACGAGCAGACCATCAAAGGAGTGAGGTGAGCCCTTTTCACAGCTGGCTTTTTGCACGCCACAGGCAAAATTGAATAGACCTTAACAGCTGTAAATGGAATGTTTACAATGCATCTAAACTATGCAACAAAGAATCAGGATGGCGCTATCACCTGGAAGCTTTTGCTGTGGAAGTCTATATCTTCCATTCTTAAAATGACTAACATGAAGAGATTATTAAAGGCAAAGTAAAACCAGTCCACAAAGCAAGAGTATGTATGCCTCCATGCAGTTTAGGTAAATGGAAATGGTTTATATGTTTAAATCCTGTAACCAACAACAACAAAAAAAAGCAGAGGTAAAAATAATGTTTGTGTGAAGGGATTTTCCTCCTGCTGCCAAGCGTTGGTGTAAGCAGTATTGTTTTTGTGGCGACTGCAAGCAGACTTTTTTCCCTGAGCCTAGTGTTTGTGCGTGTGTGAGCAGTAATTACAATAATTAGGGTTCGCTGAGACTGTAATACAGAGATTCTCTGTGGAGAGAACTTTCCACAGGGGAGCTTTTTCCATGAAACGAGGAGCAGGCAGACACACAAGTAAATGCCCTGCGCCAGTCCGTCTCCAAGCCACTCAGTCGTTAGGAAATTAAAGAACGGGAACAGCGCATGTTCTGCTTCAGACGTCCAGCCATTGCTCTTTGTTTCTTGTTGTGGGTTTTTGTTTAAGTCTGCTACAAGAGCGCCGTTGAGGTGGAACACGACTGAAAACTAACAGGTAAACCGATTCAAGGCAGCCCCCGGAATTTTCAGACGAGTTTATCTGCCATCCCAAAGACTGCACATCCCAAAGAGAAGCCCCACAAATAGACGCCGACTGTAAAGAAGGCAGAAAAGATGGATACACCTAAATCACCTAGACGGGAATGTTTCAGGCAGCCCTTATTCATCCAATGGTTTTGCCCAGTGGCCGAGAAAACTACGTCCAGAAAATAGCTGGGAAGGGTTTCGCTATCAGAAGTAGGAAACGGGTTTATCTTGCTGCACTTAAAGCCACTAGAGGGCTTAACATTCACATTCTCACATATCAACACATGGCACTCACAGTGGACGAAATCACAAGAATCTGTATTCGTCAATCAATTATTTTGAATTACTTCGTAATTCTTTTTTAAGATTTGGAATCGCCAATTGTGCAAATGCGTCTCGGCACATTGCTAGGACTCTACCGCCATATGCTGGGACGGTGAGGAAGTACGACTAGTCTCCTCCAATCCTTGTTGCCTTTGAGCCACCCGTCTCTTTCACGCTGCAGGCTACACCACCCTCACGAGAAGATTAGCGCAGATTGGAGGAGAGGCCTGCAGGCGCCCAGGAAGGAGGTAGGAGGCTCTCGTAAGTGATGAGACAAGATGATTTAAACTACCCAAAGCCGGACAAAACTCTGCCAATTCTGCCCCGCTGCGGTGCTCCACGGGTGACAATTTGCTGGAGTTCGAACCGGCTCAATCTGCACTCGGGCCAGGACTGTAGACTAGGACTGTGCTAAACCGATATAGCCTAGACGTCGTCGACTTGTTTTTGCTATGAAGTGGACGACCGCATAGAGCTTTATTTATTTTTCACAATTTTCCCTATCAAACTTGGAATTGGCAACTGTGGTAATGCACTTCAGCTAATAGCTACACCTACCACCACCAAATGCAGCTTGTAAGGCTCAACCTACGCTCAAGCAAGCATAGATTTGAGCTTCTTGCTGGATGTAAACAACAATGTGTGCTTCACCAGTTTTATTACTGATGTTGATTCAGAGAACAGCCCTGAACAATAGTAAATGACAGTTGCACACCAGAGTAGAGAGTTATGTTGACTAGGAGTAAGACCAAACAAGCAAATCATCTCCTCTGGCAGAGGACCAGGTCAAGCAGGGCAAAAAAGCCAACCCTGATGCTCACCTACTAACCCTTGTTAATCTCTTTACTGATAGCACCACTGCTACTGCAAAGGGAGCAGCAGGTCAAACAGAAGTAAAAGGGCCTCACTTCTGCGGGCAGTACAACAAGGGCTAGATGGAGGTAGAGTGGAATCGAGGTTATTTATACCAGTTATGAGGAACTAGGACAGTGTCGCAGAATTCACACATTAAAAAAATAGGACAGACGACTGATGCACAGCCACAAAAGCTGGTTTTAAAACCCCTGCACTTAATAGTATTGATTATGATGAAAGTGAACATGTTTTTGGATGGCCAAGCCTTAACATTCCTCAAGCAAATCTGCTCTAACATAAGCTTAGAGTACAAGCCTGTAGGCCAAAATGATGGATTTTACTCCAATCTCCGATGTATTGTGGTACGCCGATAGTACATTCAGCGATTCCTCAAGAACATCTCATAGGCCTAGCGGCACGGGAGGTGGAAATTGGGCTAAAAGGCTAATGCCTTAAATCTTAAAACTTTATTCGCTTAGTTAGCATGGTAGCTACCAACTGAGCCTTAATGGTTTATACGACGTTCACTAACTAGCTAGCATCATTCATAATATTGATATAGGCTGACGCATTTTTCTATTTTGTTAAGTTATACTGAAATTTTGTCATTTCTTAAAAATGTCTCTTGCACGTAAACAAGTGAAGCTTGGCTCCCGGGTTCATTCAGTCTTTCACCTTGTAGGCGAGGAAGAAAAAGATTTGAACTTCAAAATTAAAACGGAGAAGCAATTACAGCTAATCAACATGTTAGCTGTAATTTAGCGAAATAGTTAGCTATTAGTTGGCTAAATAATATTGCTCGCTTTAAAATCCAAAGGATCAAAAAGTACGTTTTGATCCCACTTTTAGACTCATTCTTTATTACAATTGCTCAATTATATTAATATAATATGTTAATATCATGGCCGAATTACACCTTCATTAAAAGTTGCATCAAGCCGAAAAGACTTGGAAACCTAACATCAGATAATGTTATAATAAACATCTTTTTTTAAATAGATTAGACTTAGATTTTATCTCCATAAATAGCCTATAACTTAGTTTGTTTTAGTCACAACTAACATTATTGTTTTGAATGTCAAATATTTAAAGTAAAACAGACATACTTTCAATCTTAAAAAAAGAAAATGAAATAACATTATCACTAATTACTTTAAAGTGTGCCAATTAATGTTTGATTCATTCATTGATTATATGTAGCAGTTGGTAGCCTAAATTCAGTCACCTCCGGGTGAAATTTTTAGCGAGTTAAAATTAAATGCCATGTTATTTAAATATACAGAGGAAAAGCAATTCTTTGAATTGATTTTTTTTTTTTTTTTATCAGGGTGAAGTTGACCCAGCAGCGCACCTCAGTCAGGTCACACTGTACCTGCACCTGGCCTTATGTGTGCTTCAGACTGCCAGATAGCTCTGGTGCCAGTAGGCTTAACAGTCGTCTCCACAGAGAACACTCTTAGCCAAGGCCTCAGACACCTCACTTTTGATGCCCAACACATTTACCCACGTAAGAAACTTTATTGTCCCAGCGAAGATGATTATGGTCACCACATCCAGTCACTGGAGGTTGTAAAGGGGTTCTCCTTTACACGGCTAGTGTTTCAAATAAGTGAACACATTTTCAAAACCCACACACTGATGAGCCTCATCAATATTACTGTAATAATCGGACAAGCAGGTTGACACAAACGGTGTCGATTTAAGACCTATAACCGTTTTCCTCCCATAAGAATATTAACAGCACTACTTCTTCCAGTGGAGACAGCAACATGCCCTTTCAGAGAGCCAGCAGGATCAAGGATCGTAGATTCCTGGGGCTGTCTGACAACGAAAACACATCATTGTGACTATTTGCATACTTTGCAGCTGTGTCCTCAGCCGAAAATCATCGAGACAACCATGGCAGACGGGGGAGGGAAAAATCCTTAGCCCTGCCAGAAATAAGCAGTCTCGGCCCTTTCTTATAATCATAGCAGTTGCTCTCTGGATCCCACTCATACAGGGGCACTCTGCTCAGTGATAAGTCAGGTCAAAAGTCAGCAAAACCTAAATCAAACACACAGCTGCTCAGGCTAATGTGCGGACCTTGAGCGTGACGGTATATCGTGAACTACATTCTCTTAACCATGTTCTACCAAATGTAACAATGGTAAGCAGCTTGGGCTGGCCCACAAAACACTCCTTATCAGTGTGCACCCCATTTAACTCACTTTCTTCACGCACAAAGATATTGTTAACAATGGCAAGCTCGGGTCATTAAAAGTCGAAATCCAAAGACGTCAAAACCCCTATTGAGTCTTACGGGTAATGCTCAATGAGGGCTGGCCACAGCTTTGACACTAAAACTAACCACAACACATTATTTTCAGGGTAGGCAGGTTCTGGCTTACTGGAACTGAGTAAAAGATCTCCACCAACAACCCCCCCTGAGATGTCTCGGTTGTGTGTCTAAAATTAAGCTTAGTATTAATGACTTAGCCAACAAACTTTTTCAATATACAGTGAGGGGAAGTAGAGTGAATTAGCACAATCCAGGAACTACACCATGCAGCCTAATGAACTGTCATTAAGAGGCGCAAAGAACCACACAAATAACATTGTTAAAGCAGACTTTGCAACACACGGCCATGGGTAATGTTGCTTATACAGAAAGCCCCATAAGAAAGAGCAATCTGCTCAAAAATATAAGTATCAAATTACATGAAATATATAATAGTCCTAATTAATGTTTAATGCAAGGCACGGCCTCGCCTTCTAGCAAAGGTGCTACCATCACAGTGACTTTCAATATGGTCACCAAAACAAATTAGAACAAATTTACATGTTGTGGAAGACACGCAAATACAGCTTGCCACTACCTTTCAAGTTTAACTAATTTAGAGTCATTTACGCCCAGGATGGGTACTGCTGCTGAACTCGCCAAAAAAAAACTGTACGTAGAAGTCAGTTTGTATACCTGCAGACACTGATTTAACATGCTAAATATTTTTAAAGCGCACAGACGGTCACATATCTACAGTGTATCAGTTGAGCCGGTCATGGACCAGCTCACACTGCAGTGTAAAAGCAAAAGCACTGAGCCAGGTGTTACTTCATGCTTTCCTGGCAGACCACCTGTCTCCAGTTTCTATGAAACAAAGAAAAGAAAGTGATAGCCTGACATAAGGCCCAGACCATTTTCGAAAATCCTGCAGCAGGTAGCGACTTCCGTTCTCTTTATTACACCTAGTACCCACGGGCACTTCAAAAATACGCTGACCCCGCGCTTGGTTTGTTCATCGCTGGCCGCTTGTGGGCGTACTAATTTGACTAGCCAACATTGGTCTTGCTATTCCCATCACAGGATGGCGAAAGGGTGGCAATGAAAGGACAGCTGAATCTAATATACTTTGATCTAACATACATCATTTAAATGTAATGACGTGACATTGTGATTACCAATGGAATGTTTTCCCGGTGAATAGCATTAGTTTCAAAATGTTGTTGTAACTTAATTGTGACATTAAAGATGATGCTCTGATAGTCATGTACAACCTGTAGCAAGGTAACTAGCAGATACATTAACATTAGTTGTTTTAACATTAAACAGCATTCATAATCTACTTTATTAAACCAACCAGGGTCACCGATTTCCAGGGAGACTAGCAACCATGCGTGCTTTTTTCCTTTTACATCCCTATAGCTGTGCAGCGTAAGGTTATACAGTTCGGGGAATCCAGACACAGCTATAACAAGCATCTCCGCCATTGTATTGTAGGAAATATCGTATGGTAAGACCTTTTCTGATGGACAACATGAACAAGCAATGGAAACATATTGACACACGTGGATTCCAATTGGTTGCTCCACCAGGTATCCCACAGTGCCGTGCGCCAGGTTTTGAAAGACTTCCATCGAAAACGAATGGTTATATCTGGAGAAATTGTCATTGGAATTACGGCTCTGAAAAGTGCCATTGGATACTGCCTGCAAGACCAATTCTTTGAAACAGAAAAACAGATCAAATTATCTAATTTAAGCATCGGCAAAAGAGGTGCATTGTGGCAAAGAAGTGATTTATCCCCAAAATGCACAGCAGATGTACCAGCAAACAGTCATTGTTTCACATATAAAATAATGTGCCAGAAAATCAAGTTTAGAATCATTAGGCACCTTCTTTTTTTTTTTCCATGAACATAGAGCGTGATATAGCCCAGTGTAAGGGATATTGTGTCTTAATGATGAATGATAAATTCACCATCCTTTCAGTGCATCCCATATTAAAAATCTCAAACTTTGGTTGCCCGAGTGGCTGAGTCAGTAGAAGTGCTTGCCTGAGCCCAACGAACTGGAACCAGCAGGCTTGAATCCAGTTCATGCCATTTGCTGATTGCTTCCGGAAGTGCACAGCTACACCGCACAATTGGCAGAGCACAGCCTGGTGTGAGGTGGGTTTATCTCCTGGCTCTTGCAGGCTGGCAGGGTGCAGTGCTATTGGCACTGAACCTAGTGTGCAGACTGAAGTGTGCAGAGTGCAGAAAAGATGAGAACTCAAAGGCAACTAGGTTTGGAGGAGACTAGTGGGACTTCCTCATCCTCCCAATGTGTGGTGGCAGAATTCATAGCGACAAGCAGAGATGCATAGGAATAATTTTCAATTACAAATTGGGGAGAAAATACAAAAAATAATTGGCAAACCCAAATCTTTCAAATGAAAGTAAAAAAAAAAAATTATAATAATTTCAAACTTATGCCTCAACATGGGGACTAAATAATTGACATAAACTAGAAATTATAAAGCATTGGCTTGGGTCCAAACCACAGTTTTTTTTGGTTTTTAAAGTATTTAATACACTGTATTAAAATTATGAATATGCATATTTCAAGTGAGACATTTTCAATTATGTCAGCTGCCATATTGCTAAATGTATTGATTTCTAGGACTGATAGTTCTACACAGCTCTAATAGGGACCAAGAGAAATAAAGGATAGATACGTGAAATGATAGTCACTTCCTCCCTCTGAGAATAAATGAGTCAACAGGAAACCCCTTTGAACAAGCCTAGCTGGAATGGCCCCTAAACATATTTGTTGGAACAGCACCATCTAGAGTAATTTTTCTGACACTATTCAACCTTATTCAACTAAAATTTTACACAATTGTCTCTGAAGGTCTGCATAGGAGTGGAATACAAATTAGTTCTTAATGTTATTAATGAATACAGACTTGTTCATAACAAAGTCCAACGGTCTCTTATTAATTCCTAAAAGGAATTACCTTCATAAAAAAATTTTTATATCAGAAACAGGGGATACAAGCAGTGTCCAATGCCAAAAAATAATTAAATCGTAAAATGTGCATTTAAGCCGTTTTGAACGGGACGTCGTAAGCACGTTGCTAGCACAATACACAAGCGTAGCCAACCTAAAAAGGTGAAATACTGATACACTGAAAGTGATGTGCCACGACATACTCGAAGGATGCTTTAAGAAGCACCAAATCCATTTATTAACAGTTTACATTCTCCTGACACAGGTACGTCCAAATAAATTTATTCAGCAGGCATCTGCCTTGGTTCAGTTACAGCCTACTTCAGTGAAAGGATGGGAATTTAAGGCTCACAACCGCTGTGATTACACCGACCGCGTACGCTCTTGAAAGGCGACAGGAGGCAATGTGAAAAGCACGTCCACCTACCCACTGCTCTGAAGAGGCACGCTCCGTCTTCTTTCATTTTTTTAATGACGAATCCTTTCTTTTCCCCGAGCGCTTTCTCGAACCAGTGTTCCTGCTGCGAGAAAAAAAAACAGCGCTTGAAAAAAAGAAGAGAAACAGCTGTCTCTTCTGTGTTCTCTGCAAAAGCGTACGGTGAGCCTGGAGTTTCAGGGCACTCCCCACTCCGGCTTTCATTCATTCAGTACTGGAACTGTATCTGCTTTCACATGGAGCATGTGATCCAATTGTTCTTCCCTAAAGTTAAGTGGTCTGCTTTGTTAGCAATTTTAGCTGCGATCTACGAAAACATTTTTCTTTTATGAACTTTGTTCAATTGAAAGGTTCGATCTGTTCAATCTCAAACTGGTCTTTAATTAAAATACACGGAACTCACGCTCAAAACGTGACAATGTAATGATGAAACATTACACGGAGTTGTAAAAGTAACAGGGCTAAGCCTCCAGTGACATGAGCAGTATGAACGTACTAGACATTAAAGGTGCTCCACCCGTCTCTGATATGCCCTTAATGGCACTTTCTTTAAGCACACCCATCCGAGAGTTTAACATCTGTATGATGTGCGTTGTGGACTCGGTTTCAATCCGGAAACAGAAGGTCTTCGTTCTGACCCAAATATGCTGAATACAAAGGGTGGGTTAATCGTTTTCATACTTAAACCTTGAAAAACCAGCTGTATCACTTGTGACTGGTGATCCCAATGGGACGATCCTCATTATATAAACTGACAGATTTAACCAAATCAGTCCAGTCACTCTATGAAACATCCCCATCATCTAGTAAGAGGAAAATGGAATTAAAACACAATCGTAAACGATTGTATCACCAGTAGGTCAGTGTCGCTATTTAAACCTAGTTCTAACACTTGTGGCCTGTTGTTCTGGGATGATTTAAAGAGTTATTTAAGAGAAAGTGTTGCGCGTGTTAGAAAGAAAATAAACATGCAAAGGCAATGTGATGGTTGTGAAAATATGCATATGAAGAACAACACTAAGGTTTCAGCCCTGGAAACCGTTTAAAGAAAGAAAGCCGTTAGTGAAGGCCAAACTGCAAACTTGTTTAAATAACACTTTCTATGTTCATTATTTAACCAGTTTTTTTTTTATATTTAGTGCAAGGTAACATAATATACAGTAACTTTAACTTTTTTATGTGCTGCTTGAAATTTTTAATTCGACAACATACAGACATTATAATTGTTTGGTTAATTGCAGTAGAGGATAAATCTGTAAGTTAGACATGCCATGCCAAACTACCATAAGACTAATGTCAGATAAGAATAGTTTGAGCATGACATCCTATGCTTGTATCAAGCTTAGTCGAGCTCTTTAAAATAGAAGCAGTCAAATTTTTATTCAAATAATCTATTTTAGCAATAATTGTTCTCAATTAATTTTTTCTTAAACAACATCCCTCTCTATTAGAAACAGAATAGAAAAATAGCATAGCATTAATGTTGCATTGTGGAAAAAACAGACCCTGGTGAGGGTCACTGAAATGGTTAGCTAGGTCAGTAAAACTCTTAGCTTTAATATCTTTACTCAGCTAATACATGCTGTATTCACTTAATAATTTTAATCATCAATTAGAATTTATTCATTTTTTAAGGTACCAATGTGACCTGATAGGCTATGAAATAAAAATAACAAACTAGCTAGTATATCCCACGTACCCCACATTTGCACCTGTTTAAGCAACTGCCAGTTACATCAGTTACTAGCAAGTACCATTACACATTTGACAACTGGTGAAACTTCTGAATATGATCATGATTCATTTATATTTCTAAGCCATCTACCAAAACAATGTTATAACAGGATAAACCTTAAAAGCTTTGTTTTCCATGTGAAAGTTACAATACATGTTAACTCAACAAAATATAAACAAAGTTAAAGACAGGGAGACAGATGAAAGTTATGTTGAAATAAGGGGTGGAAACAGAGATTCAGGTTATAAAGAAATAAGACAGATAATGGTTGTCAAAATTTCTGTGGTGGTGGACCAATTAGCCAGTGGAAGTTATTCTGCGGACAACCTAGCACCCCAGATTATAAACAAAAACTATCAACAATTTAATAATAACTATTAACAATTTAATTTAAAAATATGTAGGCCACTTACAGGGTAGTTAATTGATAATAGCATGATATTAGTATGACATTTACACATTTTGCACTACTTGCATTACTTTTCTATTTTTAAATAAACCCATATTAGCCCACTTGGAGTCCTTCACACACCACACTTTGAGAACCACTGATCTATAAGATAAAAATATTGGGGGTAAACCATGCAGGTTGTTACATAAGTCAATTTATTCTTAATTGCCACAATTTCACATTATACATTTTTTCATGAATTTACATTGTACAGATGAAACAACGTGAAATTATGCGGGCAATCTTGAATAAATATGTACAAAGAAGCTGCCAATGGCAGCCTTTTTAGGGGACCTAAAATCATATATTAATCAAATAAGGATTACATCATTTAATTGATGATGAAGTGGTGCCTTTCCGAAAAGCCTTCAAATCAGTCCTGGAAATTACAAAATCGCTGGATCTGTGGAGCTACAATTAGAAACAATGCAGGGAACAGTCCAGCAGTGCCGGCCTAAACGGTCAGCATTACAAACTAGTGTTTTTGATCTTACAGGAGTTACAGGTCACGAGTGACCAGAAAGGCTGATGATCATGTTTAATTATATATCTTCGCCGTTAATCTTAGTGACCAATAATTGTAACGCAACTAGGACAACTCGTTCTTGTTAATGATTATAGGCGTTATACATTTAATTGTCAACTTACTACAGGACTGTCAAGTGTGAACTTGATAGTTAGCCAAACGACTTTACCCAAGATAGCCAAATAATGTTGGTTAGTTGTATTGCATCAAAAGCGTTCTCGTGGGTCGTCTTACATTACCTGTTCAACAGTTGCGGGATCCATTGACTGCAGTCTAGAGGCATTCTCGTACTCGTCTTCGCTGTTGTATCCTGCCCCTTCCTCCGGGTCAGGACTAGGACCACCGCCGCCGCCGCCACCACCACCAGCTACCCCAACTGCCCCTCCGCCGGCTACTCCTCCAGCACACGGTGCCTGTCGTCTTCTCTTACTGAGGCCAGGCCCGGAGCAACAACTTCCGATACTGCCACCGCAGCCTACACCTCCTGACAGTTCCCCGCGTCCCCCAGCGACGCAAGTCACCCCACCACTTCCATTTCCATCTCCTGGTCCGACAGGAGATCCAGATCCTACAGGTGGAGGAGAGGCCTGTTGCGGCCGTGAGCTAGCTTCGTTTCGCCTATCCTCTCTTGACGAAGGTGGCGCGGCCTGGTATGGCCAGGGTGGCGGGGAGGCCCTTGGCCTTGCTCCTGCCCGACCTCCGTGTGCATGTTGGTGTGGATCGGGCCCGCTCCTCCGGTCAGTCTCATCAGTGTGATCCGAAACTCCGACTGTCGAGTTCGGCTTCTTCTTCGGAAGAATCGTCATGGTTGAGTCTGCTAATAGGGAGGGGGTCAGAGGGGTGACGATTCCTCCTTTTCAACGAATGATTTGCCTGTATCGCGTTCGTAATAATACTTTAACGTGTTTTTTATTACCCTCTAAACGTATTTAAGAATTTTTAATACTAAATGTTCGTATTTGTTCTGAGCTCTTTCGCTCGGAGAACAAAAACAAACCGTCTCCCTCTTTCCGTCCTCCTGGCTTTCCAGTTTCCACAAAACATCAACACACAGAACTGACGAACTGCTAACGTCATTTCCTTTTGCCAGTAGTTTACCTACAGTACCCGCCCAGGACTGTCATTCCGGCTAGCAACCGCAGAATTTTTACGAGTTGACCTTGTTAAACGCAGTATAACAAATTAAACAATTATGCGAATGCAAGAGAAAGCAATTTACTATTATGTTTATTTATTTTGATCACTATATTTAATCTTCTGAAATCCATAATAATACTTATAAGCATTGGTATGTTATTCATTTTAATCGTTTTATTCATAAATATTTATCACCGTTGATACTAACGTGTTCATCCTGGAAAACCTGTTCATTTTAATTACTTTCTAGGCCTGAAAACAAATTATCCCATAAAGATCATTTTTAGAGGGTGGTTTTAAGTTTTGATTTGGTCCCTGCCTAAATTCCAATATATACCCCCCTGTCCTTGATTTAAATGAAGGCTTGCATCTAGGACCACCCACCTGAGTAGCTGGCCAGCTGCTCTTCTGCCACATGTATATTGATTGTTCTATACAGTTTTTACAGAAGTGACTCCATCCTTCAGACTACTAAAACATCTTTTCAAGTTGTGCCTGAAGTGCCTAAAAAGGCTTACTGTCGAGCCCGGATGGCTCTGAATATGCATTGCTTTGCTGTAAATTGTACTTATTTGTTACAGTTTCTTTAATACAAACCGACGACACAAAATTGCTCGTCAATAAAGTGAGAGAACTTTAGAATAGAACCTGTATCAAATGGAGACCATCGGTGGTAAACAAAACCGTTAGCTCCTAGTGTAGGTTACCAGTGGTAGCCAAACCAGTAGAAACACTTCATTTTGATGGGAAACAAATAACACTTTATCTGTAATGAAAACTAGTAAAAATAACTCAAAATTCCAGTATAAATCAGTACATTTTAATCGTGATTGGAACCGTGAAAACAAAATGTAAAAGTATACTATTTTTTATTGTATTGTTGTCATGCCCTCTCCGGATATTTCCCCCGGTCTGTCTCCAGAGGTCACTATTCCCTTGTTTATTGTTTAGCTTTTATTGTTCTATTTCTCTCTGTTTGGTAGTCCTGCTCTGATTGGAGCAGCTAATTTAGCTATCCATTGGATTTGCTGCAGAGCTGATAGGGGCACTGGCAGACCTCATAGTGAGCCACTTAGCCTAGTATCTGAACCTGAACCAACGAACAATTGGGATCATTTCGCAGGAAGAGCGGAATATAGCTATATAGCTATAAACCTATAGCTGGTTTATGGGTCTTTAGGGGAGCCAGACTGGAATAATGGTGACTAGAATCATATTAATTGGTTGTTAATTTCCTCTGACTGTAGAGGTTCACAGTAGAGGTGTGAATATTGGTGATTATATTCTGGGCAATGCAATGCTTTAACTGAAGTGCCAGCACATTATTTAATTTATTGCCAAATTTAAGAAATAATTGATAGAGAGGATATTAAATTCTGAAGATTAGTTTTTCGTGTAAAGTGAGTGGGTGTGGGGGGGGCACCGAGTATTAGTGAACCAATCTGAAAGTTCCAAGAGCCTTCAGCTACGTAACCTATTGACTGGCGACGTGAAAACTTTTCTCTGTGTCTGCGTCTGCGTTTATGTGTGCGTCTTTACTCTTTAACGTGAAGTGTAGATAAGCTGCAATGTGATATGCAATACTCAGAACTAATGTGGTTAATAGTTTTTTCTTACGAGCTGTGCAAAACAATTAACTACTAGTCACTAGCGTGTTACCACCATGTCTCCCTTATTTGACACACCCATTTCAAGTCATAAAGCACTGTACTTACAAGCACATGAGTAGAATTAGGTGTGTAAAATAAAGGAGACTACAAAATCTGCAATACTCTGATGTTTTCATTATGAACTTGAAAAGTAGTACATTATTTTGTAGTTCATAATGAAAACGCCAGAGTATGGTAATAGAAATTTGTTAATGTCTTTTTATAATCATTAATCTTGCTTCGTTCACAATGCGCATCGATGGTAGTCAAGTCACTATTACAACAATCAACTTGAGGCAAACAATATTTGTAACTAAGTCTTTTAAAATATGATGTCAATAGAATTGTTATTTCTACCAGATGTATATTATATCTCACAGTATATGTTGATGTTTAGGTTTTATCGTTTTCTTCAACTGCCCAAGACGGACTGAAGAATATAAAATCCTTGATTCGTCCAATTTCTGCTCTATTTTACTGAGGTTACAAAACGCTTCTTTCCTTTATTAACTGTAATGCTAATGTTCTTCCAGTATTCTTCACTTAATCATTGCCCTTCCTTCTATCTATTATTTACTGTTAATCTATTGTGTGTTACAGTAGTTTTTATTCCACATTGGTGAGAATTTGGAATTAGAATTTTAAAAATGAAGCTTTTAATCAAGCAGTCGATTGTCAAACATATGGTTAGTAGTAGGCCTTTTTATACTCAGCATGTTCATTTGTTGTTATTTCAATGGTATTAGAACATTTTGTTTCTTTGTATTTTAATTGTGTGTATATATTACTTAAATAAAAAAAAAAAAATTGAAGCCACTTGTTTTTAATGGGTAAGTTAAAACTGATTTATACTGAACAACGGGTGGTTAAATGGTTATGCTTTACCTCTAAACCTAGAGAGAACATTATAAAGCAATGAAATTGATCTCTTAAGTATAATAGAGCAAAATACATGTTATAAGTCAAATTTACAGAAAATGTATACATTTACTCGTCTTTCTAGTGGGAAAAAAAAATGTTTTCCTCAGAAAACTAAAAGTACTGCTATAGTACAAGTGATTGGGATTTTGTCTATTCTGATATTTTCCTGTGAGGTTGCACTGTTCATTTGGATTATATTTTGCAGAGCAAGGTAAAAGACAAAAAGTTAAATAAATTTGCATTTTTCCTGCATGTCCCAGTTACACATCATGAAATTTGTAATAAAAGAATGTAGTAAGTTTGTTGCATAGTTCTTGTGATCCCAGTTATTGTATATGTTCCTTCTGTGTGTGGACGATTAAGTGAATACAAATCGCACAATTCGTGAAAATTGAAACTTAGTAAAACGAGATTGAAATAATTGCAGCATCTGGTAAATAAAAATAAAATAAAAATTGGGCGGTTGGATTAGTTGAAAAACTTGAGCAATTTGATTGGGCGAAAAAAATAGAGCAATCTGATTAGTCAGGGAAAAAAGAGCGATCTGATTACTCGAACATTTGACGTGATCTGATTGGTCAGAATTTTCGACCAATCGAATCGCTCTTTTTTTCGACCAATTAGATCGCTCCAAATCAAATTTTTACTGTTTAAATTTTCAGAAATGATGCAAGTTTTAATAATAAGATCTTCCATACACAGAAGTAGGGCTGGGCGATAAAACGATAACTATAATTATCACGATATTATTTTCCTCGATATAAATATAACAAATGTTCGATAAAATTAATTTGAATCATGAACTGCCAAATGCCAATCATGTCATAGGAATAGAGGTATGCATTGCGCAAGTTAAGTTGCAAGGTGAGAGCACAGCACGTCGTATTGTTTAGAGACACAGTGGCTAGCCGGCTTGTAATTGGATCGGAATTAGCAAAAAAAGCGAAACTAGCGACGCCGAAGAAAGTGCAGTGCCAATGACCAGCTCGAAGGACGAGGACATTGTCGACAAGAAACAGAAGAAAGGTCACTCACTTTATTCAGTCATTACACAAGACTCACTTTACTTACAGCTCAAATTAAAGCTATTGGATGATACTTTGTTGACTAAAATTTTACTGCTAAGTCAGACATTAGGAAAATTCAACGTATTAGCAATAGAGCTATTTAACGCATTTATTTTCCTTCCCTTTGCAACGGCAATTTTAAAAATCTAATTAAAATACATACTTTTGATGTAGGGCTCACTAATTACAAATTAACATTCCCAGTTCAATGGAAAATCATAAATACTTTCATGTTTTAACATTTCTGATATCTTACTGAGCATTCAATGTAGCTGGTACGCGGGATCCTTTAGTTGGTACTAAACTAAACTGATGATAATAAACCATCCCCTGTTTTGCAAATTATTTTTGTTCCATGATGTTTTACAGTTATTCCACTTAAGACGCTTAGATTTCCGCGTCTTCACATTCTGCAACCGTATTGAGTAGAAGAAGAAGAAAAAAAGTAGAAAAAGCAACCTTATTCCAGTCTGAATCCACTGTCCCTGGACCTTGATCTGCAAAACGGGATAATTTAATGTCATAGTTTAGTTTGATGCAGGGTTCCTACACATTTTCGATTTCAAAATTCCATACTTTTCCAGACTCAAGGGTAGATTTCAGACCATATTTAACATCTGAGAAATAGTTTTAAAATCCAACTATTAACATGTATGTTAAATTCTGTGTATGCTATTATGTTGCCAAATAATTGCCTGAAGATTGTAGCTAGGCACTGTAGCTCATACAAATCAATTAACCCCAAACCCAGACAACTGGAATGCTAAAACAGTGCAATGTCATTCAGTTTTTGTCATGTAAATTTAAATAACAGTAAACCTTCGACCTCTACAGCAACATAAGGGATGTTCATGTACAATTCACCAGGGAACCAGAAAAGCGAACAAAAGTCCGTTGACTTTTCTTAATTGGCTGTTAGATAGAGTAAAGCATAAAACATACTCGTAAACACTGATGATACGTAGTAATCCTACATTAAAATAATGTATTTTGAGACCTTAACATTAGGGCTGGGAATCGATTTAAAAAAATAAACTAATTAAATCGCAAAATTTGCTGTGATTAATCGCATTTTTTTCCATTTAAAAAGCAGTATGTTATGATAAAGGATGTGTTTTATTGTAATGGAAAGAAACACAAAATGATCTGTATCAGAAACTTTCGCTGTTGCGTTTGTTAGCTTGCTGCTCGTTGTCCATTAGACTCCTGCGCACGAACTCTAACAGAGTAGGCTGCTGCTGTCCTGCATTGCTAGCCCTCTCACTACACCTGCCGGCGTCAACTCTGTGTTTTGCTTGTAAATGATACTTCAGACTCGACGTACTTCGGCGATTCACCAATCCACCCTTACAGTAGCTGCAAATAACTTTGCCTTTATACAAAATACCCATCTGTAAGAGTTTTGTAATAAAACTGGCTGTTTAAAAGCCCTTTAGCAGCTTTCTCCATCATTCAAGCTTACTTAATCAGAAAAAAATTGACAGCACTACATGCATAAGAACAAAATACAAATACCATCAGTCACAAAAAATTTGAGAACTCCCTTTGACTTGTTTTGGGAGAGTTCTCTCCCATTGACTTGTTCCATTGACTAGCCTCAAACCTCACTAGCTCTCTTAAACTACAAAGTGCTGTGTGAACCACTGTGGGTCTGTGAAGAGGAACGAAAACACACACAGGTCTGACCTGTAATGCCATGGCTAGGCTACACCCTCAACATTTTTTATTTCATTGATTTTCTTTTCAATGTCTTTGTCATATACCATTACCTCTTGCTCTTTATCTTTTGGAGCTTTCCTAAGGGCATTTGATTGAGCAAGCACAGAGATCTTGTCAGTGGCTTCTGCTTCAACAGCAAGTTAATCTGCATGTCAGAAGTGCATTTATGTTGGTCTGAAACTTTCTTCTCTTCATCTTGAGTTGGTCCACCTCATCCTGTAAAACCTTCCGTTTTAGGGGTTCATTACTTGTTGTGGTCGGTCTTGGTCTCACGTTGGGTTGGGCCATAAACATCATGACATGTAGAGGATGCTGTGACCAGACAACGGTGCTTTTGCCCTTGCATATGGCTTACAATTGCTGCCTCCACCATGTTGGAGATGACAAAATATTTTACACAAAGTTTGCACCTAGCTTTCTTTTCCCATTTGGAATCCTTAGCCAACCAGGCTTTATATTTGGGATTGTCAAGCCAGCCCTAGGAAAACTTGCATTGTGGCTAGTTTCAACACTAGTCCACACTCCAACGCAGACAGTTGGACGATGTTCCAGGTGTTTAGTACCACACCAAACTTTGTGGAAGCGCTGTGACGACAACTACTGCCTAACAACGCAACAACCAATCACAGCAGACCGTCCCTTCCACAGATCCAGCCTAGCACCGACCTTATGGCTGCGCACCGACCTTATGACCTTGTGGTTTACGCTCCAAACACCATGAAAAAAATTCTGCTTGTATGATTCATTTATTTTTAGAAATTCTCAATTTTATATTTTAGAAAACAGAATAGCGGCAGTAGTGTGGAAACAAAAATATTTTTCCATACCCCGTTTTCTTCTTTCCATACTTATCCATACCTGGAAATGACTAAAATCAAATTCCATATTTTTCCATACTGCGTAGGAACCCTGTTAGTTGTCAACTTACCTTGATAAGAAGAGTTTACAGCCCTTCCTTAGCCATGATTCTGTAGCAGAAGAATGCTGTACAACAATTCGGCTAACATCCTCAAAACTGATTAGCAGCAGGGTGAAGAGAGAAGCAGTGAAGTATCTTTCCATTTTTCCTCAGCACAGAACTCGCGTTAGCTGTAACTGTAACAGAAGTAGGTTTACCCATCAATGACGTATTGACGATTCTTTTGAAACTGGCCCATCGATTGAACAGCTGTATTCAATTAAACCAATCTGGTGCCTTTCAAAAAGGGCAGGGTCAACCGGTTGGTTGATGATAGTGAATGTTGAGCTGGAATCGGAATCGGAAATCGCAATCGGCTTTTGTTTGTTTATCTTTTGTTTGTTTATCTTAAATGTTTTTTTTCTTTTGGTTTGATTACTCGATTGTTGTAATTTTACCACTAGATGGAGGCAAATACTGTATATATTATTTACCATTGCAGTTGCTTATTGAAAATGCATGCACCTGAAATCATCAAGTTGAAAATTTTGTGACGCTACTGTTTCACAGGACACATGTTTAATACGCATTTAATATCCGTTCAACATTGCATTTTTAAAGCGGTTTTACATAAATTACCACAGCATTTAACTTCTTTATTATCTTATTGAAACACTTGCCACCAGGGTCTCAGGATTGGATTACCATAGTCGTTTTTCCAAACAACACTAAACTGGGAAAGTTAGTTTTAAAATTTTTATGTACCTAGTTCTTGGAATAAGCTTCAGAGTAAATTAAGGTGAAAGGATTTAGTGTTTCTTGGGCTTTTCAAAGAAAACGAAAAATTTACTGAAAACCTTTTATGGCAGATGGTTTTTTTATTCTCTGATGTTGCTGTTTTTAGTTTTTGTTTTATATATGTTTTATATTATATTTGACCCTGTGATTTCTTTTAAATTATTTTGTTTCATGAGAAGTCTTACCTGGTTTAATAAGGACATCATGAATTTACGAATTAATCTCACATGAAGTCAAATATTGAGGAATACATAAAGACTGAACTTGAAGGCATGTCTGTGTACATAACTAAATAACTTTCCCCTCTATTCATATCTATTCAAACAAATGTTTGTTCGGCCATTATGGGTTTACTTTAATAACATGATTTTTATTGCCTGAGATGCACTACAGTGGGTGCCTATCAATGCCTGTAAAAGAAATAAAATCGCACACCCGGGGAACAGAAGATGGAGCTGGAGAGAATGAAAACCATGTGACCACTTCCACAGAAGGAAGAAGTTTTATTATAGGGAAACAACAATCTAAGTGGCACCATCCCCAGCGTCGTAAATCAGACCATGAAAATTGCTGTTCTAAGGATGGTGGCTTTGTTCCGGCTTTCCGTAGAATATAATCCACCGGAATCGGACACATTTATCAAGTTTGTTATTGGCTAATAATAGCGAATGTTCTGATAGCATGGCCTTGGAGCCCTGGCTGCTGACCTGCCTCAGACATAACAACAAGGAGACAGATGTTTTTGTTGCAGAGACCACAAGGCTCCATCAAGGTTCATAAGTCACCACACGTATCTAAAAAAGAGAGAGAGAATGAGCCGAATGATGTTAACTGCACAAGCTTTACAAAAAATACATGATCTGGGAAATGCAGAATTTGAACAGAGAGGTGAAAGTTTGGTGCACATTAACGAATTTTCAGTCTCGGTTGCGTTTCACATCTGACGAGCTCTGTGAGCTGCCAGGGGCCCACACCACAAACCAGGGCTCTGATCATCTGAATCCCCATCCTATCAGGGGCACCATCTCAGGTGCTTGTTCACCCAACACTTGTGCACGCTTTCCCAATCATGAATTATATTACGAAATGCATCAGGCTTATAATACAGGGCTCAGCGCTGAGGCAACATTCTAATTGTTTCTGGAGGGAAAGATGGGTGGGTGTTTGATCTTCAAGGAAACGTTGAAGTAGTGTTGGAGTTGGAGTTGGTGTAGCTACCTCGCTGTCACATCTACCTTTGAAGCTGGTCCTACTCTTCCACTTACCCCTCCCCTACCCATGTCTTTGAACTGCAGCTTTTCGTCTTGCTTAAAGAAAAAACAACTGTTATTCAAAAGCGGACTCCATAGAGAATGCTTGAGTGTTCTTTTTTCTCCCTGTGGTTGGTTTAAATGCTGAGGCAACAGCGTACACATAGCGTGCAAGAGAAAACCAATTGTGCAAGGCTGCTAAAGTTTGGCCGGGGTACCGGTACTTCTACATATGGTGAACATTAACCTTGTCGAATTTGCGAGTATGACATGTAGTTTGTAGTCATTTAGAGTGTCCTGGGCATTGTGAAGACCTCTTGGAATGCTTGACAGCCAAGTAAAACCAACATTCAAAATGCATTTCAAGGTCGAATGCACCATAGTGTCTTGACTATAGCTCTCAGGGTTGGAGAGTTGAAACCCACCATTCACTCGCTTAGCAAAGTTTTCAATATTGAAAATGGTGCCTTGACAAGAGCCGACTCTTGTTCCAAACCACCCCCACTTTCCCCTCCCCCCTTTCCTCGCTCATGTTGACTTAGGCTTAGTGCTAACATTTCAAACTTAGAATGTTTTTCATTGGCTTGAAATAAATTAGGACAGGGGAAATAAAGAAACAATAGACAATGAAGAAGAAATGGGAAGATCTTCCTCTTCTCTGCATGCAAATGAGCAGGTTAGGCTTCCATTGGTCACGGTGTTATGGCTGGAAAGGGGTATTACAGGAGGGGCACGTTGTCAGAGGTTTGCATAGTGACATTTGGGCAAATCTGGAGTAGGAAAAGTTACATTACAAAAATGCGTATATATTTTTTTAAAACCCAGAATATCAGTTGGTATAGTTTTTAAAAAGTGTTTTCTTTACAATTCATTGAAGGGACATAGCCATTAAATGCTTTCCAGGAGATGGGTTAAGCTTGGTTGCAGTAACACCTCTGGAGAAGGAAGCAGATATTTTGGGATTCATTTTTTTGCCTGCCTAAATGTCACCTTGAAAAGAGGATGTTTAGCTGGGATCGGTTATTGTGCCACTGGTGGCAGTCAGGTGATAGATAACCATCAGCGAAAAGGAAAAACAGCAAAAGATTGAAAATAGAGGTGGCTGACGGACAAGCCGCACTGTCAAGCTGGAGGTGAGATTTGGGATAAAACCATGCACACTACGCACACTCAGTAACAGAGTGATTTTTACTGAATAAAATGTCCACAGGGTCAAGGACAGACACACACACTCACACACAGACACACAGATAATATTTAACCTGCCAAAATCCATGGAGAGATAAATGGGTCCTCATTAGGCCAGCCTCCTCCTTCCTCATCTTCCAAAAAAACAAGGCTGGAGCCAAGGGGGGTCACGTCCCTGTCGACACCGAGATTGCAATAATCCATCTTCCTCCCATCCGTTCCGTGTTTTCACGGTGAGGCCCCTGCCTGGGGAGGGGGCAGCGATCACAGCACGTGCTCTCTCTGTGCTCAACAGTAGCAGAGATCAAAGATCAGCGGCCATTGCACCTCTGGAAGTGCACAGGGTAAACGACTCCTCCTCCCATGTGTCTGCTCACATCTGTATCCCTGACTATAAACTTGACCTTGTGACTTGGAGGCTGCAGTTTCAGATCCTGGGTGGGGGTAACCATTAAACAAAATACTGAATGCTGAACTGAGTCGTTATGACTGAATCCTCTCCAACTTCTGAACTTTGAGAGAGGACTTTACAGCTCCCCCTGCCGAGACTGATATTAGTACTGAGTCACACCATGGAAACGGTAATCACTGCCAAAAATGTGCCCCCTTTTGAAGAACTTAGACCTGAAGACTCTCTGTGTGCCATTACAAGTGAAGAACTTGGACCTGAAGACTCTCTGTGTGCCATTACAAGTGAAGAACTTGGACCCTGAAGACTCTCTGTGTGCCATTACAAGTGAAGAACTTGGACCCTGAAGACTTTCTGTGTGCCATTACAAGTGAAGAACTTAGACCTGAAGACTCTCTGTGTGCCATTACAAGTGAAGAACTTAGACCTGAAGACTCTCTGTGTGCCATTACAAGTGAAGAACTTGGACCCTGAAGACTTTCTGTGTGCCATTACAAGTGAAGGAAGCTACACAGAAAAAGAAAAACCAAACAGTTTTTGAAATTTGTCATTTCAAATGTAATTTTTGCATAAGAGGGGTTGGTGTGCAAAACATCCTGAGTATCACAATTTAGCCAAAGAGGTGATTCTACCCAAGGTTGCTTTACATTTTCCACATTATTCTGCATAGGGATTTACTCTTCCCATGTTTATGTCTATACGGCTGGATATTTAATGGGGAAATACAGGTTAAATACTTTCTCAAAGTAATAATAGCTTTGATTGCCTGGGCCCTAAAACAATTACATGTTTCTGTATATGGAATTGCTATTTGTTCACATCACAGAAGAGCACCACAGGAACAGGGCATGTATTCAGTATTGAAATAATGTAAAAATATTAGGGCTATTACTGTATATGTTATTGTCGCTTAAGCTTTTTTTGTTTGTTTAGTTGATCTATTTCCTAGCAAAAAAGTTTAACAAAACCCAGTTCCGCCACATCGCTGAACTGCGTCAGCTTATTAAAGAACATTACAGGGCTGTTAGTGCATGTTTATTTAAAGATAAACTTATTTATTTAGAATAAGATTTTGGCACAGCAGAGACATATCTAAAAACAAAAAAAATGGCAGAGAACCAGTGTTATTCCAGAACAAAACCCGTAACAGGAAAAAAGCAACAGAAGCAGTTCAGTCACATCTTCCTCTTTCTCCTTCTTCACTGTGTAAGGACCGCACTCCCTAACAGCCACAGACCCTGACCTTTGTGTCCAGCTGGTTTATCACTCTGGCACTTTAATCAGTGAGCTTGGCCACATGTAGCACCAATGCCATGCATCAACAGTGACTCCTGAGTAATGTGTGAAGAACCGTGAGGCAGAATATATGCAGGTCCACATCCCGGGGGGCAGAAGAGATGCAGGTCCACATCCGGTGAGGCAGAAGAGATACGGTCCACGTCCCGGGGGACAGAAGAGATGCAGGTCCACATCCGGTGAGGCAGAAGAGATACGGTCCACATCCCGGGGGGCAGAAGAGATGCAGGTCCACATCCGGTGAGGCAGAAGAGATACGGTCCACATCCCGGGGGGCAGAAGAGATGCAGGTCCACATCCCGGGATGACAATATTTTGGTTCAATGAGGGAACCACCATAAAAAAAAAGTACTTTGAGAACAGAATTACAATAAAACATGAAATATTTTTTCTCAAGAAGTCCTCAAGATACTGGCATGTATTAAACAAGATTTTAAAAATAACATTGCATGCCACTTAAGTACAAAGCAGGGGTTGATTTGAGTTAATTGGACCCTTTAGTAAAGACGACTTATTTTTTATTTAACATATTCAAACTTCGCTAACCTAAGAAGAGCAATGACCAGGATAGACACAAAGGCCAAGTAAAGCATTTACTCTTTTTAAACAATAAATCACGAGATTTAGCTGCCAAGCAATTCCCCACCTCTAGCCTTTGTTATTATTAATTTAAAAGATCAAATTTTTTGTTTTCTCAAATTTTATGCATTGAGGGAGAGTGAAATTAATCTTGAAGGCATTTTGTTTTACAGAATATTGGTTTGAATTGATTTGTGTGCTTTATATTATTCTGTGAGTAGCAAGTAGCATGCAAACCATTATTTATGGTCAGACTGCCCTCTCGCAGGGTGTGTTATCTTGCTAATTTGAGTGTCACATGTGTTATCAGATCAATAAAACCAAGTACTCCCACAGCTTGCAAATGAGGCGACGTAGCAGACGTACAGCCACACATAAGGCAATTATTAACAACCGTACTGGGCTTATCAGTCCCTTTCAGGAATCCTTCCAGATGCTCCGTTTACACCCTCCCGGTTCTCCGCTCAGGGGAATTTACAACTCACGTTCCACTTTGCGAGTCACTTTGGCTTTCTTTACCTATAAAAACAAGGGGGATCACCGTGGAAACCATGCACTCTAATAGAGGACCTCATCTGGTCAAAGAGGGGTCTGGGACGTGCCTTGAGCTAATGTCCCACATCCCAGCTGACATTTGGTGATCATGCTGTTTTAATGTGGAGGTAATTGATGTATTTGTGTGTCAGGGACTTGTCAGTGTGTTAAAGCAATGCATTTACAACCATTCTGGTGCAACAATTATGACTGAAATCGACCACAATTGTAATTTAATTTTAAATTACACTGTTGTTTGATGAGTAAGACCCTGAGTATGATGTCCTTGAGTATCCTGAAAGCGGACCGCCAAATTAAATGTATTATTAGAATTCCACCAGAATGGAGGAAGCCCATTGTTTCTGTACGATTTATTATTATTATTAGGGTTCCTCCAGAATGCCATATTCAGATCATTTAAAAAATATATATCAAATTCAAAAGGCTTTGCAAAAAGGCTCGAAATTGTCAGTTTATCCAAATATATATTCCATATTTTAAAACATTTCTGGGGAAATTACAATTTGTAAATATTACGCCTATTTAGGGTGTAGAACATCCCCTGCACCTGTCTGTAGGACTAATATTTGAAAAGGCTGCTGTTGCTCGTTGACAATTTAGGAAAATTAATGAACGTGCCTAGGTAAGATTCCAGTGTTGCTGAGAAAGATGTATTAATGTTTGTTTTTCATATTCCAAGGAAGAAGAACTGGCGTAGGCGGTTTTCAGTTTGTTTGGCATACCATCACTGTCCTGTATCATTAAATATAGACTTATGTGTTTCATGGTGCTCCTGCACTTCAATATAGACCATTCTTGATGCTGTAGGTATGGAACCGTTGGCCGTGGACCCGCCCATTGTTGCATGGAACTATATTTATTATTATTATTAAAGGGCACAATACATCAGTTAAATGGAAACAAAATGTAAAACAATGTATGAGTTGTTATGGAAATACATTTTAATCTTTAAACATCTAATTTAATCTTTATAGTTACAAAGGAGCTTTAGAGGCCATTTGCAGTGCTCTATACACCCTTCAGATATTAACTTTCAGCTGTTGATGTTGATTCAGAAAAGAAGGGCAGATGAAATTTTCATAGCCAAGCTCTCTAAGTGCTGCGTGTGATATTTCTTGCTGGTATTAAAAATGGAGCCGCTTCACTCCTCGCTGCAGTGTTAATTATGGCATTGCTGCAGTTCTGGTCCAGAGGCAGCTGGCTGGATGAAAGGCATCATTGTCTGTCCCAATGTGCTTCGGACAAACAGCTGCCCCTGTGCTTGGACAGGCGACGGACATGTGTTCCCCAGCATGTGCGATCTGGGAAGAATGCTCGGAAGAGGGCACATCAGGAGCGTGCACATCAGGAGCGTGCACATCAGGAGCGGGCACATCAGGAGCGGGCTGTGTTTCCAGAGTTGGGGACACACAGCAACCCTGAACACATAAGCAGACGCATGCACACATGCAGACAGTGCTGACCCCAGAACAATGCTGACCCCAGAACAGTGCTTTCTTGCTTTTCTTCCCTCCGTTGATGTTTGCTGTGAGAAGGGGTCACATGTACCTCTTTAGAGAGCAGGTCTAGTTGCAATGCCACAGATCAATAATTAAGTCTCAGATCAATAATTCAGCTGGTGCAAGGATGAATGGAAAACAATGCAGAGCGTGTGGAATGGACGTCCGACAAGGGGAGGCCCTGACATCCTCTCAGTCACGCGAGATTCATAGCCTGGAACTGTGGCCACGGATAAACAAAACTGTAATATCCTATCAATTGAGCGAGCATATATGCAAAGGAGATGGACAGAACATCTGATGGCTACATAGCTTTTGTTAATGAGTAGCCTTTGGACAAACTGCTGACATACAGACAAGAAAAGAACGCAGTATATGTCCTAAACGACCACTTATGGAAATTCCAAATTTTATTCTGTAATTGCACTTCATATTTACTGTAAAACTGCAGACTGACATAATTGTACACTGTAGATTAAATAACTGCAGCTGCAGGTTCAAGCCCTTGTCATCACTTACCTGAACTATTGCAACTAACTTCTGGCCAGTCCCCACAGGTGTGCCACGAGACCACTTAAGTTAATCCAGAATCCAGAAATACGTACACACGTCACCTCTCCTTAGCTCCCTCCCTCGGCTACATATAATGGCTCTCATCAGGTCAAAAACCTTGGTTCTGTCCTTCGAACTCACCAAAGGAACATTATCTGCCATCCTTGATCCAACCAGACACCCTCCTATGCCCTTTTTTCCCAGAACGGCTGGTTGTCTGCTAATCTCTCTCCTCTCTCCGTGTAGCTTACTTCTCGAACATACCCATTCTCTAGCCTGAAATCTCTGTGGTGGCTAACACAATGAAGCAGCTGAGACTGTCAGAGCTGCTTAATCGCTTGCCACATTCCAGGACTGCAGCACTTGTCATCCCGTCTCTATAGCCCCACGTAACCACTTGCTATTATGTTACTAAATTAAATAGCTGTACCTGCACTGTTTGTCTTTTCCTGTGTTTTGTGCCAGATGCGTTACGCAATGCCGAGCCTCTATGGATTAAAGCATCTATCAAATGAATGAAAGTGGATGTTTCATAGATCTGCAGCAACGTCGACACGGAAGATACATTTCAACTCTGCTCTTTCTTCTTAAGCACAACATATTAAAATAACAGCCACTAATTCCGCCAAAGACAAAACAAGGCCTTGAATTAAAACCACTCCCCCTGTCTGGATTTTCCCAATCATCTCCTTTATTTCAACTCTCTTTTTTTTAATTTATTATACTTTCCGTTTATTTAATTTTCACCCTCTTTCTTTCTACCACTCAAGCTTCCTATTACACTAGTCTCATTCTGACTACCACAAGGTTTTTATTTATTATCCATTAAGAAGACTTCTCTCAAAGTGGCACCCTGCCCCACATACACCCTAAATGATAACAAAGGGGAAGAAATGTTTTATTAAATATTCAGCAGACACTGGCAAGGCGCACCCCAACACTGCTTAAATTTTTAATAGAGGTTTGGCAGAAAGACTCACAGAATGAGCCCTGACTCTGGTAACAATCTATGTGCATGTACAACCTTTTTATGCTGGGCTGCTAGTATTCAAGTAAATGTAGGGACATTGCTAAGTTCTTCCTTATCATTTCACTTACGCTATGCATGTTACCATATTACAACGATTGCAATACTCTTAAAATAAATTAAAGAAGAATACTGTGAAGTTCCATAAAGACTTTTTTGAAACCTGAAACAACTAAACAAACATTATTCATGAAGTCATTTGCAGTAACGTAGAACCGCACAATTGGTTCCAAAAAGCCCTGTGTTGAGCATGGCTGCCACTGTGGTATGTAAGAAATGCAGCACTCATCCGGGCAGAATATGGTGAATCAAGCCCATTGAACAAAATGCAGCCACATGCACGAGGAGCTCAGAGGCGGGGGGGGGGGGGGGGGGGGGACCAAGAGAAAAAAAAA